>JAOXJP010171645.1:0-12661 GCA_025762735.1 Platanus orientalis
ATGTTAGAAAGCATAGTTTTTAGATATACATTTTTCATTTAATTTGGAAAAAAATTAAGTTGTTTATCTAAGTAAGAAAATGTAGGTTAGAAATTATATAATTTCTGCCCATTTTTTTTTATTGTATTAGCAATTATTTCTGTTAAATATGGCCTGGTGATTTGATTGGATCAGCTGTCAAACCACCAGTTCTGGAATATTTATGGTTCTTTAGAAAATAGCAGCTGATGATGAATCGATATCAATGGCTTATGGTTGAACCTGGTTGACCTTATGTATTGTTCTGTAGGAACAAATAAATGAGGTAGATCATCCTATGTAGAAATATATATTTGTGAACCTCATGTTTTAAAATGTGTTTTGAATATTAGTTTAATTTAAGATCTTGCTGATATAAAGTTGGGTGATGGTTTTGGGTTTAGACCATTCAGGGAATAAAACTGTTCACAAAATGTGAAATGTTATGGACCATGTACTGATTGTATTAGTTAGTTTATTCTTTGTCTTATCGCCTATCTGGTTGTTTATTCGCTTGTTTGACTTGTTCTACCAATCCAGTGCATATAACTATTAACTTTTGACCAATTGAGGTAAGGTTGATAAGTTATAGTTGATTCCTAGAAAGTTGAAGCCGTTGAATTCAGAATGGAGGAGTGTATACCACCATATATGTGATGCATATATAACGATGTTGTTCTGAACAAGTGTGGGAAGTTTTACTTCACATGATTTATTTTCCCATTTTGTTGCATATCTGGTTTGGAGACTGACTGACTTCTTCCAGCTTACATGCTGCACCGAATTTCTTTAGTATGTGTACAGATATTTAATTGAACTCATGGACTGTCTGGATTGAAGACCATACATGCTAATGGATCCTCTTTAGAACCATAATAATTGGACAAAAGTGAACTGTTGGAGAACTTTTTTTTTTCTTTTAAAACTGTAAACCATTTAAAAGTTATGAATAAATATTAGGGTGATGATCCAGTTGATCAGGTACAACTAAAAGTAGCCTATGATGGCAGCCAATTTGTTGGTTTGAGTGAATAAAAAAACATGATAAAGGTTAATTTTAACTAGTAATAATTTGATCTTTGCCCTAATAGATTTCCAAGTTATGTTCACACTTCACACTTGATGGTATGTAGATGAAAATTTTCTCTTTTATTTCATGATGGAAAAAATCATCCTAGTGAAGGACAAACATCAGGCTAAAATAGTTGAAGAAATCAGGAAGATTGCAAAAAATGAGATGACTTTGTTGACTGTAGTTTGGTCAGTTTTTTTATCTGGTGTGAGGCTCTTTTTTTTGGAGGGTTGTTAGGTCATAGGGGCAGTTTATATATATATATCATTTTGATGCGGGGTGGTTGTTCTTGGGAATTTTTGTGGCCTTTTTAGAATTTTTTTTCTTTCTTTTGTTTTTTGGTTGAGGGAGGGGAAGGGCACTCTTTGTTGCTTTGGATGTTGCTGCCCTCTCCCTCACATACCACTTGTATAATTTTTATTCTTTATATTTAATATATAAAATTTACTGTGATATTCTATAAAGAACTTTAAGAACTGTACATTTTTGCTAGAAAATATCCAAAAAATTAAATTGGAATCCATATGTAAAGCACAAGTTTAGATACTAAATGTTTACACTTGATTCTCCTATAATTCTCTTATTTTAAGTTTATTAAACTTCAGTGGTTTATTGTTTCGGTCACAGAACTTCTAGTTCTTTAAAAAAACAATGGTGTAAATAAATAGGGATGTTGCTTTAAAAAATCTGGTGAACCCAGTCTGGTCATTGTTTTGATCCAGTTTTTAAACATTGATTTTTAGCATTAAAGCCAAAGGTTAGGTTTGTATCCCATTCACCCCATAATTAATCAATTATGGGACCAGCACTGGGTAATGACCTTTTTGAATTTCAGCCACAAGCCATCAGCTTAAGAATAATTAAACCAGCCAGATCATCCTACTGGTTGCAGTAGCTGATTCTTTCAATAAATGCTTTTCCCAACCAAGTGGGAAGTCTACTTTTGTAGAGGATTAAGGAATAAATCTTATTGTGTTTTGATTACACATGTGCTTTGTAGCCTAAAAGAGTTGGTTAATGGCTTATATATATTTATACAATAAAAACCTGAAATATACTTAGAAGGGACAAGATATCCCTAAATTAACAATGGGTGTAATACTCAAAAACAACACCGCTGCACTAGCTGGATAAAACACATTATCTTCTCACCCCTACAATGCTATCTCTACTTAATTCCGAACTGTTTAAAACACCAGAGAACAAATTATAACCACTTGATCACCCTTTTCGATTTTTGCAAGAACTTAATGTATGATCTGCAAACTGTAGATGGGTAATTACTGGCCTTTTCTATCCCACCTAGTTGTTGCCTCCAAATAAGCCTATTTCTGCCACCTGAGCCAAGACACCCACCCAAAAAAAAAGCCTTTGGTACTACTAAAATTAGGAGTAGAGATAGCAGATCTGCTTGTGTAAAAACTTTCCAACTCCTAAAGAAACCCATTTTGGTCCTATTTATTTGGGTAGAGCAGAAGGCTAAAATTAAACACCTCATCATCCAGGCCCTCCAAC
Organism: Platanus orientalis; assembly: GCA_025762735.1. Lineage (NCBI taxonomy): Eukaryota > Viridiplantae > Streptophyta > Magnoliopsida > Proteales > Platanaceae > Platanus > Platanus orientalis. The sequence continues at coordinate 2,606 of JAOXJP010171645.1, forward strand.
TGCTTCTAAAAACCCAATCACTCAAGAAAATTGCAGTTCAAAAGATATGGTCGTAAAACTCTCTAGATCCAGCTTGTAAATGATTCTTGTCTTTCCCCTTCTCGAGCACACATGAAGAATGGATTGACCTTAGCAAAGCCCTTTGATTTCTAAAATTGACTGGATGTTAGCACTTTTTTAAACCTTGAAGATAACACTTAATACAGTCATACATACTACACACAAGTCTCACTGGTCCAAAGTTTTTAATGTCCACCGCCCAATTTTTAGTGTTATAAAAATTGCATTAGATCCACTGTTTAGTTTTCCTTTTCCTTCTGAAATTCTTGAACCACCTCCACCATATAGCCTTTAGGATCTCCCTACATCTTTCATAAAATTCCATGGAAAGTTTTATTGTGTTTTAATCACAGATTCATGTGCTTTATAGTTCAAACGAGTTGGTTTTGGGCTAAATATCTGGATGATGTTGCTCAAAGTCTTATTTTTCAGTTGTTGTTTACATCATTTGGAAAAGCTTCAAGAATTTTTTATGGTTTAAATGGTGCAACTCTAATTGGGTTTGGTCAGCTAGATATATATTGATGTATAAAATTGCATATGTGGGTTTGAGAAACCAGAAATACAAAGGAAACCCAACCCAACATACAATAATGTTTCTTTTTTATAATCTAATCCGCGTTTATGGTTAAAAAATTAGGGTAAAATATTTTACATATAAATGACAATCTTTGGGTGAGAAAAAACATCTAATGTCTCTCATTTATCAAATGTCTCGAATCTGTTTCTGTTCTTGTTGACTCTAGTATGTATGTAGAATCAGTTTTTTTAACCAGACACAGTTAAGGTCTTTTCATTGATTCCTTTACCTATACGCCTAGTCCTGATTTTGCCTGGAAACCATCTAAGAATGGAAAGCTTAAGTGAAATTGTCATTTAAACTTGTTTCAATGCCGTGCTCATTTTCAACTACACTTTCACAACCTATTATTTGGTTGGCCATCTAGAAATTAAATTTCTTGATAGGTACCTATGTTTTCTTGGCAAGTACTTCACAATATTATTCCTAGATGAGCAGTGTTACACCAACAATATGATTATTGATGAAACTTTTTAATATGCCTTTCTTTGATGAACTTGTTGAACATATGCCCTAATCATGTGGTTTTGCTAAAGCTTCTTGGTTTGGTCATCATGTGGATTTTTTTTTTTTCATTCCTTTCTGAACAAACATTAGGGACTAGTTTATCTTACTTCTCACAGATCTGAATAAAGTTCTTATTGAGATAATTGTCCAATTTAGTCTATTAACACTACATTCAATATAGCAGGCTCATAATAGGTATCCATATAGAGATTTTATCTTAATCCCATTATATATTGATGCTGTCTCTTATATTGCATATGATTTAAAACAAACATATAGCCACAGCTTCTTTATAGAAAATGTCATCAGCTATAAACTCTAAGCCTCAACCTGGGTGGTGCCATTGCAATGAGTCTTTAACTGGCAACCAGAATGTTTGATCTTTTTGTGTACTTATTCAAGCTGATAATGGGTATTTTCCTGCAGGAAAAGGAGTGACTCTATTTCTTAAGGAAGTTCGGAAGCTGAGGCAGTAGCTATGAAGATATCTAGTTGGCAATCTGTGTTAAACTGTTATGCCTTTTAAGCTGAAATGGACTGCCTCACTTTAGTGCAGGCTTTGTGTTGAACAATTTCAGTTTTTGATTGGCATCTTTGCCCCCTTTTGGACACTATCAGTCTTACTATCTCAATTGGCAGTCTTTTTTTGTACGTAGTTTTTGATCAGCTAAGTTTGCAGATCATTGTAATGCTGTACAGCTAAATCTTTAGTACACAACTTTGTTATGGTAGACAACACCCCTAGTTGGATTTAAGCAACCACCTCTTAACGAGTGTGTGTGTGTGTGTTTTATTTTATTTTTTAATAGATATAGATTATTTAACTGGAAACAATAAATGGTCAAGGTAGGAAACACTGTTATTTCCTGGGTTAAAACACTCCAATGTTAACGAGGAATGGAGTAGTTTGTTTGAGTTATGAGCGCAAAGAATTCTGCTCATAACAGTTTTGATCAGAAAAGTTATCGCATGAAGTCTTTCTCGCAAAACTGACTCAGAGCATATTACAAAAATTCAATTTGTTGTGTTTTATTGTAAAAACCAATGATATGGGTTTGATCACAAAACCTAAATTTATGGGTTTGATTGCAAAACCCATGTCAGTTCATTTTATTACATCAACACCACAAATTTTGTGCCTTTTCTTAATCAATGCATGGGCATTGAATATCTCTTTCCTTTTTTTTTAATACCCAACTATGTACATTGGTAACATGGCACTTAGAGCATAAGGCCACCACACATACCTTAGTCCTATTCATCTCTCTCACATCCTCCTTTTAAACTTCCTAATTTTTCTCACTCACAACTTTAATTCCTATTTTTTTTTTCTTTCATATAATCTCTCACATCCCCCTCTATCACTTCTTATTTTTTCTCACCCAACTCTCTCTAACACCTTTTTATACTCTCTTAATTTCAACATTCTTATTTTTCTCTCAAATTTACCTCTCTAAGTATATATTTTTTTGGTAAGGAGTGTTAGCTCAGTTTCATTCAACTGAAACAACCTCATTGTTACAAGTGTCCATTTTTAGAATGGAGCTGCCATGGCATGGGCTGCTTTGTTGCAGTCTCTTGGAATATATGAAATGGCCACATGGGGTAGATGACTAACAAGGAAATGACAGTTTACTTCTCTAACACATCCTATATCCTTTCTCTCTTTCTCTACGATTCAATATATTACATCATTTTTATTTCTTAACTCTCTCATATCCCTCCTTTAAAACTTCCGATTTCTCATTCACATCTCTAATATATTCTCTCTCATAAATCTTTCTTCTCCTATCCCTCCATGTCCCACCTCTTTCACTCCCTCTTTCTCTTCTTTCCTAAAATCTCTCCTCCATGTTATCTCTTTTTAGTATATTCTTATTGACATTTAAATTGCATTCTTTCTTAAATTCAATCCTAATTTGACAAGTCTATAGTCTCTTCTTAATTTAATTTTAAATATAAATGAGGTGACAAATCTTTTATTCTTTCCTAATTAGACAATTTCATTAATGTTCTTCATATACAAACTCTTTTTCCCTCATCTATTATGTTAAATTATCTGTCTATCTACTATTATACTAAAGCAAAGGGGGTGAGCCCCTCATTCACAACAAGAAAAAACAGTTTTAACGACATCACTTTAATGACGTTCATAGAAGAAATGTCGTAAATTGTAGATATTTTATGGCGTTTCTCTTACAAACGTTGTTAATATCTAATTTTATTGGGATTTGATGGCGTTTGTAAAATAAAAGGTCGTTTAAAAGAGGAATAAAGACTATTCACGCCATTAAGTAAACTCTGTCTAAGTTTTAACATAATTCATACCCATCCGCACGCTTCTTTTTTTTTTTTTTTTTATCTTCGTGCGTTTGCTCCATCTCTCCCTCTGCTTTTTCATCTCACTCCCGCAACGTTTCCCTCTCTCTCCCTCTTTACTTCGTGTCTATCTCTTCGTATTTGAGGTTTTTTATTTTATTTTTATCCCAACTGTCTCTTCCCCAAGATCGCTGCATGAGAGCTCGTTTCATGCGTTCAAGGTAAGTGCCTTGAAACTCTTTTCCGAAAATATTTTTCTTTAACAACCCTGTTTTGATGGAAAAAGATGAAGTTTGGGATTTTAACGGGATTATTAGTTGAATCACGTAAGTTTTGGCTAATAGGAGAAAACAGGTTGATTCATCGGAGAAAATAGGTTGATTCACTTCATGCGAAACCTGAGGACCATTCAGTTTTGGGTATTGGATTTATTGTGCTTTTGTTATCTCTTCCATTCTTTTTGTTCTTTGCCTTTGATTTCTGGAAATTTTTATGTTGAAGATGGTGTGAGAAAGCCACACAGATGTCGGGATTTAAGAGGTTTTGTTAGGAGCATAGCGGCCTGTTTCTTCTACTTCATTTGTCTTGGGATCTCCGACATTGTTGCAGAGGTAAATTCCTCTGCTTTTATTTTCATTTTTTTTATTTTGAATTGGAAGTGAAAGCCTAAGTCGATTGAGGATCTGGTGTTACAAGAGCTTATTCCCTCACTAACATTGAACTTGTGGATTTTTTTAGTCTAAAGTTTTTCAATGATCTCTGACGTAATTGATTTTGTTGCTGGATTTTTGTTATTTATTTTTTATGTTAACGTTGGTTGTGGATGAAAGACTGAATGGTTTGTCACCTGTTCTAATTTAATGGGTAGTCACTAGGGTTCCTCCATTTTGATGAACTGCAAATATGTTTCTCTTTGGTCCTTTTTAAGCTTAATGTTATTGCTTTTATTTAGGTCTGTCTGTGTTAGTATATTGCAAAATGGACTCTCCTTTTCTTTTTGTTATTGTTAATGTGATTTTACCTTGATTATTGTTGATGGTTCTATTGGATTTTCTAGTAATGCTTGGAACCTGAAGTATGGCATGGACCCTTACCTGACCTTACAAAAAAATGGAAAGAAACACACTTGAAAAGAAACTTTCAATTGATTAGCAATAATGTTGTTCTAATGGTGAAAGATGCTGATAGATTAGCTTCCCAAAAAGTCCTAGGTGGGGATGGAGGGGTATATCTCCTTCTTGTTGCTTCAAATTATGGTGACACTTCTTTGTCTTATGTAAGAGCTAGAAGGTGTCTGAACCAGAAGCGAATAATAACCAACAAACATCTTCAGGTAAAGGCTTCAAGTAATGAAAGTGAGATGTATCCATAACCCTTGCAACCTCCTCGGAGCGAGTAGTGGCTAGGATGCAACTTTCTCTTGCGAAGAAGCCATTTGTTGAAAGAAGAGCTTTCAGCTCCGGCCATTTTTGTGGAAAATGAAGCGAATGAGAGGGATTTGGCTTTTGGAGAAGGCATGGATGCTGTACTGATTTTTGTAGTTGCCTGTGGAGGAATTGGGCTCTGTTCACCAGTTCTCCACTATTGCGTAGTTCATCTAAAAAAAAAGTAGACTTTGGTAGGTCTAGGGTCCTTTTGATGGGCTAAGGGTTGTGAATCCATGCTGTAATATGTAAAAGAAATTGTCTCTTAAGGACAGTACTTCTTAGTTTTAGAATCTTACTTTATATTTTTTAATTTTTTGAAAGATAGTTTTAGAAAGGTTACTAGTGCATCATCTATATTCAACATGCTTTAGAAAGCCATAGAATTCTAGGATACTAGTAAGCTGTGTTTGATGAGCTATTTGTTTCCTCTATTGTTTATGTTAGGAAAGATAAGGAGAGCACATAATACAAATCTTGTTGTTTTTGAATGAGAATTTCTATCTTTCAATATATATATATATATAGTAAATCTTGAAGGTTGGCATAACCATGAAGGCTATTCATGAACTATGCCTCTCTTCTATGAAAGATAAGGGTCCAACAAAGTTAAAAAGATTGAAGAAAGCACAATACCATAGTTTGTTTTAAATGTTATTGGTTCTAGGCCTTTAGAAATGCATAATCAACTGCAATGGTATTTCATAATGTTTAGCATCGTGATAGGAAGCTGCATGCTCACATCAGCCTTCCAATCAGTGGGCCTTCTTTCAGACCTTCCAGTTGATGGGCTACCATGGCCTACAACTGACATCGATTGGATTATTTTAACCTTCCATTACGTTCCGTAGCCATAGATGATACAAACCCTGTTAGCAGTTGGGGACTTATTTCTCTTATTGTTTGGTGCCACAAAAATCTGAGAGTGTGACATCCTTCTCAGGGCATAGAATGGCTTGATCTTCTCTACTAAAAAGTGGTCAGCATCATCATAGATATAGGAAGTGAAGGCAGGATAGAACAAAATCAGTAGAGCACTTTATATAGTCTTAGCATATTGAACTTAACTTTTGCTCAATCTAAGTTCTATATGATGGTTTTTTCTTAGTTTAGTGGAAAAGACAAGTGTGATTTGAGGGAACCATAGCTTCTTTTAATCCAAAGTTTCACCACAAACATGAAATTTACATTTATTCAGTAGTTTGTAGAAAAGTGATTTTTTTGGGGGGTGGGGATAGCATACCTTCCTTCAAGTATCTCAATGAAATAAGCAAAATTATGGCTTCCTGCATAATCTGGAGTAATAAGGAGTAAATCAAAAGAGAATGGAATGAATTGAAATGGAATTGTCATCCATGCCCCTCAAATGGGTTCATGACGGTGTCTGATCACAAATGCAAGATGGTTGCTTACCGAGCTAGGAAAGTCCATTAATTTTGAGATTTGGATTTATACTCTTAGAAAGGCTACAGACTACTGGATTGAAGATACAGGAATGGTGATTCAAGTTAAAATCAGCATTATTTATCATTTTTGTTTTGTTTTGTTTTTGTTTCTTAATTATTATTTGAAAATTTTAACATGAAACTTGTATCTTTGCATGGCTTGGTTTCATGGCCTTTTTAGTCACAAGAATGACCTTGCCATGTCATGAAGGATTCAATTCCAACTTGATTGCTGCTATTTTGCTTATAAGCTATGTCCTTTATGCCGCGTAAGAGATCAAACCCAAATGAATTTATATTTTGGACATGATTCATTATTCAAGGTGTTATTGTAACATGCCAACTCTAGGGGAATTTCTATCAGATCTAAAGATTGGTGGTAATCTTAATTTGTAGGTGCAAATTTAAGATCAAGATTCATTCTTAGATTGAATTGAACTAAAGTTTTGTTTTGGCCTGAAGAGGGGTTGACAGTGAGATAAGATTGAGACATAAAAATGGATCTGTTCTGTTTGAAGATTGATGCTGGAAAAAAAAAAAAGATTCAAACATGATAGGCATGATTTCTAAGTTTTAGAAAATGCTCTTGTATACTCAAGTAACAAAGAAAGGAGAAAAAATATTAAATGTGGATGAAGATGTAATCCTTGAAATATGTTGTCAGAATCTCTCTTATAGTGATGAGCTATGGCACCATTCATTCGGTTGAGATGTCCGTAGTTATAGTGATTTGCATCCAGTGAAGGAATTCTTGCTACTCATGGTATGTTTTACCTTTGTTTACTTAAATTTCTTAGAGTGCTTCAGCATAAATTTTGTTTTATCTAATTGTTTTGGGACAATATGAGTTGCATTAGGTGAGTTATCCGTTAAATGGTGCTCAAGTGGTAGTGCTATATGACATAGAATCTACTGTTTGTGTTTATCAATGCAACACCTTTCTTTATTGATTATATAGAACTAAATACTTGGAAAGAAAAAAATGAGGAGTATAATTATAGGTGATGTTGATCTTTAGTTGAATTGTTACACTGTAAATGGTTGAGGCATCAAACAAAATATCAGTTAAAATGATCAGTGCAACCCAGAAAACACTATACAAAAAATAAAAATGATAAAAATAATCAATACTAAAAAAAATCTGAAAAATCCCTAATGTAGAAGAGATATTTCTAATGTAGACGAGATTATGTTCCAGATATCTTACCTTTCTTAGTGACCTGAGCACAATGGCTTTGACATCAAAAGATATGAGATAAAATGACAGAGAAGTCAACTGAAATCTGATCAACAGAACTCGAGATTGAACAACATTCTGCTCTCCGTACATATCATATTATTGATATTGCTCCTGAGTTCTCATCATGATTGTCATATACTTGAGTAACCTCAATAGATTTAGGCAGCAACTGAGGAGTACAGTCCCATTCATCCTGCTGCCCAGCTTATGCATTCTGCAGCTTAGCATCTTGTGAACTATGAATGACAAAGACTCGTGGAGAAAATAGACCTTTTCTTATCAGAATCTGCAGCTTCATGCTCTTTTTCTTTGACATTAGGGAGGAAGAATCTGTAGCAACCTGGGTCACAGGCAGCCTTTCATCATCCTTCTGCTGCTCTGCTTCAGTTTCAGCTAAATTAACAGAGAACATTGACTTCTGGAAGTGGGCTGATTAGGTGTAGCAGGGTTAAGAGGGTCCAATAGCGGTTTACATAAAGGTTGCACATAAGGTTTTAAAAAAATCTAAAATAGAGGATGAATGGGGATTATAACAGAGGTTATCAAGGGATTTAAAGGCTGGAATAGCAGGGGACAACAATGGCTTAGAGGGGTTAAACAGGGGCTGGTATGAGTTTAACAGGGGCTGAGAAAATCTGCTTAGAGAAAGGGTTTAACAGGGGCTGAGAAAATATGATTAGAGAAGGGGTTAACTAGGGACTGGAACAGGAATATATAACAAGGACAGTAGGCAGAAGAACAGGGGATTATTCAAGGATCTATAGGTCTGAAATTATTAGGGTTCTGCATAGGGCTTCCGGATTGAGTTATGGCATATTTGTGAGCTGAGATTGAGACTGACATAACTGAAATTTATGACAGCACAAACCAATCTAATTGTAATTAAAGACTCATAGCATAACAAATGACAACCCAATCTAATTCTAATTACATTAAATATCCTATAGAAGATCCTAGGCAAACTAAAATTCTGATAAGATAAGATTCTTATCTTTATTTCAATTTCAATTCAAATAAAATACTAAATAAAAGATCCCTAATGACACTAAGGCTGCACTTGGCATTGCTTGTTTCATTGTAAGTGCTTATAAATAAGTGTTTTTGGGAAAAAACATATTTAAAAGCATTTATTGAAACACATGTATCATTTGGTAAACACCAAAAGTTAAGTGTTCATTGACAATTTAAGCACTTATTATAGAAAGAAGCTTGTTTGGTAAAAAGGTGTTCATCTTAATAAAAGGACAACTCAATGATTCATATACCCTTGAAGCCATATATGTAGTGGTTGCTTGTCTAGAGTGTTAGGGCAGATAAGTTCAGTGGGTCCCCTGAGGAGATCTTCTCTGGAGAATATTGGTATGTGTTCAATGCACCTTCTCATGTTGACATGAGTTCTGCTTGTCTTTGAATCTTCCTTTAGGGTTGCTGAAACATCATTTGGTATCGTACTCATGATGCACATTCTAATCAGTTTCAGCCCTTTTGATGCGGACATCATGACCGAGATGATGATTGGGCATTGTTCAGAGTCTTTTATTTATGTTTTTATTTTATTTTATGTTAGTTGTGTCTCATGCACGAGGGGAACACATAATTTTGAGGGTATTTTAGTTGTTCTCAGTTTATTTGGGGTTTTTGGTTATTATTTATTGTTTGAGGGTAGTTTGGTGAGGGTTTTATTCAATCATTTTGGGACTTATTTGTATTAAACCTAAACCGTGTGAGTCTCTTATAAGAGCCCACAATTTGGTCTTTTGAAGTTATGCAATAAGATTGAAAGTTTCTCACATTTTGGCTTGTCTTATTCTTCCTCCTTGCTATGTATTGCAGGTTGAAACTATTAAAACCCTGGAATGGGTCTAGGTTCAACCTAGTTTAACAGTTGTGGTGAATGTCACTCCCTCCCCTTGGGTAAAAGTATTTTCTCATCTTATTCTTCTCTTTTATTTATCAAGTTACAAGTTTGTCTGTGGGGCTGAACTCATTAACAATCAGAAAATTCAATATAAGTTCATTGTTTTCAGAGTTTTAAATTCAATCAAGCATTCAAATATTGTTATAAAGTCCCACGAACAGTGTTGTTGCTTCTGCGAATATTTTGGAGGCTGTTCGAAAATCTGGGTTTAAGACTTACATGTCTCAGGTGTGAATATCAGCAGGCAAGAACTCAGACGTGATTGTTTATTGCTCCTCTAATAAAGGGATAGAGACTTGGCCTTTCCCCTGTTTGTTAGAGATTCATACACGATCCAAGAGGTGGTGGGACCAATCTCAATAGGCCCCACCTGAGTGAGATCTCTTCATGGTTCTGTGCGGGAGGTGTGAAACAGAGGTAATAGAGTATTTGTAGGAGATTAGCTTCCCACTCCTATCTCCGAGTTGGGTCGATATATTCCAGCAGGGGGTTATTATGTCTCACACGATCCTATTTGAAACTTCAGTCCCTCCAAAATTTTCAGGATTGATCGAGATATAACC
>JAOXJP010171656.1:0-12661 GCA_025762735.1 Platanus orientalis
ATGCTGTGGGACCCCTGGGTTAGGTTAGGGGAAGTTTCCTAGGGTTACACTGTGCAACTTTAGAGGTCATGGTCTCTGCTTACATAGAGATATGATCTCCCAAAGTAGGCTACTTGGTCATCTGTTATAGGCCTAACGCCTATTTTTTGGTTTGACGCTTGAATGTTCAATGCCTAAATTTTAATTCAGAAGAAATTCAGGCATTAGGTGCTAGAATCAGCAACTAACTTAGGTTTTTGGGCCACAAAAATGGGGCTTAGAAGGGTAGGATTTCTTCATGGCCTTTGCACCACACCTAGGGTACTCACACACTTAACCAATTTTGAAAAATATGATTTTTAACCCAGTTTTAATGCTTGAAATTCACTCAAATACCTGAATTTTCTTCTCAACACCTGAAATTAAATTTAAGCATTGGGAAGAAAGCAAGGGCCACAGAGGTGCACACGCACATGATTAAATTTCAAAGGCTATAATAGCCATGGGACAGGTATAGAGAAAGTTAGGGCTCCCTGGGGTGGGTCTCAGATCTCAACGCCAGATTTTTTTCTTAATGCCTGATTGTTCAATGCATGAATTTTAATTCCATAAAATTCAAGCGTAAGTTACTAAGATAAAATTCATCAACTAGATTTCTCGATTTTGAAGCCCTTAGGTTTGTGAAAAAAATGCAAAATTATGCATGAACATAGGCAACATATATAAGAACAACATATAAAAAATTGAGCTCAAGATCATGCATACAAAATTCAAACAAAAATCCTCAAAACTTTAGTTGAATTGGGTTATAAAAGACCCAGATTTTGGGGTTTGTTTAGAGGGTCATCTCGAGGCCTTCCACAACTCCTAAAATCACGAAATTAAATACATTAGCTAGCTTATATGTTTAGTCTAATGTAGTCAAATTTGGGCTCCAACAGCCTTCTACAAAATTCACAAGAAAATAAGCAACAAGACATGCTTAGAAATTTAAGCAAGTAGAGGCTATTGAGCCTCTACTTTGTAACCCAAATTTAAGCAATGATTTAACATAAGTTGGACAACATATCTACATGCAAAACTAACATATGATCATGGGGAAAGAGAACTAAGATCAGGTTTAGGCTTACCTTAGGTCCAAGTGACCTAGGGTTGAGACTTCTTCCTTTTTTTTTCTTCTTCTTTCTCTTATAATTTTTTGGGTTTTTGGTTGCCAACCTGAGTTTGCACAAAATTGGGGTGTATGGCTATTTATAGCCCCAATTTGGAGAGGTGTGTGGCTAGGGTTCACTTAGAATGGAGGGTGGGGATTAGGTTTAGGTGGTGTTAGATGTAGGGCTAGGATTAAGCCAAAATGGGTGGATGGGGTTCAAGGAATTTGTGTTTGGTGATGTGGCTGAATGCGAGGCTAGGATTAACCCTAGGATCTGAGGTGGAGGGCTAGGATTTCAGGGAGCTAATTCACTTGGATAGGTGAGGTGGCTAAAGGGGTGTGGGACATGCCATTTAATAGCATGTGGTTGGTTGGTTACAAATTTCAAGGGGAGGGCAACAAGATGCCAAATGGGGGGATATGAGGAGTTCTCGAGGGATTTTAAATTCAACACATCGATCTAAGGGAGAGGGGTGAGGGTGTACATTGGAAGATTCCAATCTGAGGGCTGCCCATTTATCTCTTAAGGTGTAAATGCATTAAATGCCATTTATGAGCTAAGTTTGAAAAGTCTTAGTTCATTAATGAATATTTAATGCTTTTAGGGTTTTCAAAACCTCTCTCTGCCATCACACCTCATGAGCTATTGAGCTCGGAAGTTGGCCTAATCAATGTCATTTTTAGAGGTTGCAGATGCTCCGATCGCATTGAACCAATCATAACCAAATTATGATAAGGGCAAGGGGGTGAAATCAGGGTTTTCTAGCCTAAAAAGCTCTAATATGCACTTTGAAAGGGAAAGATGGTAAAATTGATCCAAAAATTGTCAGATGATAGATGATCTCAAGTCCAGGTGAGTCACAGCCTTTAACTACGCTGGATTATGATGTCTGAGCAGGAAACTGTGCCAAAAACCCTTTTTTAAGCAATTGGACAATATTGGATTGAAAATGCTATTGATTTTTTTGTAGAATGCCATCATGGGCCATATTTGGAGGGTTTGAGGATTCTCAAAGCCATAGGAACTGACAGATTAGATGTTTGGTTCTTGGGTAGTTACCGAGAGATTTTCGAAGCAAAGTCACTCAGAGAGATTGAGATTCTATAGTTGCCTAAAGACTGATGGAATTGAACTACCGTACATTCTTTGAATCAAGAGTTTGTGAACTGATCTTTTAAGGACAGGGGTGAAACTAAGAAAATAGGCTTGACTTTGTTACATTCCGAGTCTGGGAGAACTTTTAAGGGCATTCTACGTGCCAAATACAGACAAAAAGTGTTTTTTCTTGGCTTGGGCATAAATGATAGCTTGGGCCATAGGATTTTTGCAATTTAATGTGAATCTGATAGTCTTGAGGCTCTAAATTTACAGTGGGGTGGCCACTAACCAACTAGATTTCTGATTTAGATGAACTCCTGGGAGTCGGTCAAACACCTAATTTGTTGCACTTTCCAGAGTATTTGAGAGAATCTGAGTAGATAAGTTCTGAGAAAGTTCACTTTTCTTAAACAATTCTTCAAAGGCTTCCCGATTTTGGAGAGGTGGACACCAATTGATCCTATTTTGGTAGTCTGGAGAATATTCTGTCTCCATATGAGCAAAATGCAGCAAAGTGGCTTTTTGACCCCCTGGGGAAGATTTGAAATTTCACGGAGGTTCGAGGTTTCAAAATTCTCTTCTCAGACCTAGATTCAAATATTGGATGAATCTTTGAGAGCTTTTATAGGGGTCATTTCTTGGTTAGGGTTGCCATAGATTAAGAAATTGGATATTGCTAGTCTCGAACAATGTCTGTTATGTGATGAGTTCCGTAGAATTGGGAGACTTAGGGATGCATAGGATATGAAATTACACCATTCGGACAAATTACACCATTTGGACAACAGGAGAGGCTTCAGGGATCCTTTGAGGGTCTAGGGATAGGCTCTCTAAAGTGAAAAGGGTAAAATGGTAATTTTTTGCTCGTGGGTAAAAAAAAAGTGAAAATGAAAATTCTTCGCCTGTGATGCTTCATGACAAGAAGGCTTATGTAGGATGGAGAAATTCAGTGATCTGAGTGGTAGATAGTGAGTTCGGGCTTTTGAAAGTAAAAGGGTAAAATTGTAATTTTTTCATCTATGATGCTTTGCTAAAAAAAGACTTACAAGAGGTGAAAAAATTACTGATGATATGGATGGGGTTCTAAAATGTGGACCCTCAAAGTCCTGTTGATGTTTTTGTGAGAGATTAGGGTTTGTCCTGAAATGGTGTATTTGGGCTGTAATAAGGTGCTTTGACTGTATCATTCACGACTGGAGCATCTGTGAAGACCTCTTTGGGAATGCATAATCTCTTAGAGTCCACGTTTGCTCTTCCTAAGCCAAGGGTGCTTAGAGTCTTGATGTCTAAATGCTTTTATGATGTTCTTATGTCATCAAATGACCCAAGTCTTATGTCATCAAATGACCCGAGTCAAAATTTGGGTGTTGACAAGGTTGAGTCACTGTACCCAATTCACTACCTTTTAATTTGTCCTAACCTTTTGCGGTCTCCACCTTACCTTAGGTTTATGTCGCAATGGTTCGCAACTCAAAGACCCTAGGACTTGACCATAACCCAATTAGGTTCCTAAAACCATGCACATTGGTACAACATAGTTCTGACCTCAATTTCGCTAACTTGTTCACATTTTGTAGCAACACAAAATACTCTGTAAGTATACAAACAATCTAAAATGAATCTATCATGAATCATTCTCACAGTCAGACGTACTTGACTAAATAGATTGGCACACAACAAACCCCTAGAACTACATGCAGTTTGATCCCGACAAAACTCTAGGAACACACTAAACCACATAAGATTCGATATGTAGGCAGCTATGTCTCACGTGTAATTGCAATGATCACACCATGGGGTGGTCCAGACCAATAACTTTACATTTAACAAGCATGGACTTTAACATAATTCAAAACATGTATGAATGAGAGAAGTCATCCTGAAAAGGCGGGTATTTGGGGTGCCTAACACCTTCCCTAAATGCAACTAAACAACTTACCCTTAATCTCAATGACTTATACCAGTTTTAAAAGTTAAACCCCTAGGCCTATGAACCTAGACTTCTCTTCTTTCCCCGAAGAGGAGAACCGATGTCCAACTCCATCGGTTAAGCTCGAGTTGGTGGCAACTCCCAGAAAAGCCAAACCCTCTTATAAAAGGGTTAGCAAGCTTCACATACTGGCATCACGCACCGAAGAGTGGGCCCAGAAACTACGGACGGGCGGGGGAATCCGAACTCCCCTCGACCCCGATGTCCACAACTAGTTATCCTTCACTTGTTTCACACTTCTTCTTTTTTTGAAAATGATAAAGTCATCACTCTTCGTTTTGTCCCAAGGTTAGATGGGCTTTGACTTATTTAAGAAACTAAGCCATTGAAGACAATTTTTGCAGGTTTTGACATATCTGGATATTCAGATAGCTTTTCCAGACAAATATTTGGATAGCTTTTAATATCCAGATATTTTTTAACTGAATATCCGATTATATCCAATATCCATTTATAATAATCGGATATATCCGATTATTATCCAGTAAACTTAACAAATACGAATTCAAACATACTTTTCAAATACGCACTCGGAAAATAATTGAATTTGGATATACATGGAAAATAAATGACCCAAATTCGGATATACTGCTATTCACATCGAATCTGACTCATTTGCATCCCTAGACTTATCTACTAGTGTAGGACATGCATCCCATAAAAAGTAAAAACTAATTCACTTTTTTTGGATTACATTTCCCATCTCCAGTCAATCCAGATAAATCTGTTCACAAGAGAAGATCCTCTTGGGTGGGGTTGATACCATAAGCATGGGGATAAAGCAATTAAATGTGGAGATCCACTTAAGATTATATGCACGTGCCCATTCAAAGCCAACAGGGTAGTCCACATCCGTCCAAAATGAAAGAATACTGGACAGCTACTAGCAGGCAAAATGTGCTATAGACGATACGCATCCTTGTATAGCAAGAAAAGAGGTGTATTAATGCAAAGCAGCCCAAGACATGAAAAAAAACAACAAGCGAGGCTGGATATGCTGCACTAAGTTAAAATACATTAGTGTGAAACTGATTTCAAAATATTACATGTATACAAAAAAATATTAGGTGGGAGTATTAACTTTTTGTATACATATTGTGCTGTAGCCATTTGTTACACGTTAATGTAGTTTAACTTAATGCAGAGGATTATGGCTCCAAGCAAGTAGGGCTGCCCCAGAACCAGGCCAGCCCAAACCTGGCTTGACCCATCCCCATAATTGGTGAAAAGGCCAGGCCCAAGCTTAGGCCCGATGGAACCCTATGGCTGAGCTTAAGTCTGAGCATAAGTTTGGGCTATGCTTGGGCTAACCTCAGCTTAGTACAAGGCTTGAAGTTTGAAGCTTTTTATAGGATATGTATATAGGATTTTCCACCAAAAAAAAAGTTTTATGTAATAGTTTTAATGTCCTTGGGCCAGCCCAAGGACCGTATTGGGTTATGCTCGGACTTAGATGTTTGGGTTTTTTTCTGGGCCCAGGCACAGCCTAGTCCACTATATAAAATTGTGGGCCTTAAGCCAGAACATAAGTTTGGGCTGTGCTTGGGCTAACCTCGGCCTGGCACTAAGCCTGAGGGTCGAAGCTTTATAGGATATGAATGTAGGCTTTTACAAAATAAAAGAAAAAGTTTTATGTTATGAATTTAAGGTCCTTGGGCCAGCCCAAGGCCTGTATTGGGCTATGCTCGGACTTATATGTTTGGATTTGTTCTGGGCCCAGGCACAGCCTGAGTCCACTATATACACCTATGGGCCTTGCCCCAAACTTACGAAGGCCCCATCCAAACCCGGACCATGCACACCTCTACAAGAAGGGCAATCATTAATTTAGACATGGGAAGAAATGAAATAGAAGCTACGGAATCAACTTTAGCATGTACTGAGGCTATTGCAAATAAGGGAAGAATTTCAATTGCACCTTAATAGACGGTATTTGCATTTTCTCATTATTCACTTTTTTGTTATTTTATTATTTCATTTTATATTACCATTCTATTTCTCCTTTTTTATAATACTCTACATATACAATAATACAAAGGAATAGAAGGCCTCTCACTTTCTTCTCATCTTTCTCTTCGGCCCAGTCTGGTTGGCATGAAAATGTTTTCTCATGACAAAATTTTCTCAAGAAATCATTTTTAAGCTATCTGGTTGCCATGAAAAGTTGGTTTTGTCATGTATTTGTCATGATTATTTTCTTTCTTTTTGTTGTGGGATTTTCTTTTCTATACAATTCAAGGCAACCAGACTGGGCCTAATACAGTCTTGTAAGCTCTTAGGAATTTGGTGTTGAACCACTATGTTGATTTTTTTTTCTCATTTTCGTTATGGTTTTGTTAGACACATCTATGACACCTTCCACCAACCTAGTAATAGGACTAATATCTATTGCTAATTTTGTGTCAATAAAATCAACACAGATGTTATTTACTATGGAAAACACAGATGCTTGGCCAGGACCTATTTAACAATGAAGGAGCCCACTGAGTTTTTCATGACGACTGAAGGTATGGAGGGATAACTTCGCACATGACACGTGGTGGTGCACCGGCTTTCTTTTCCCTTTGGTGTGGAGGGAAGGTGGATGGTAAATGTGCACTTAATGGTTCAGGATGAGGTCAGTGCATACTCCACCCAAAATGTAGCAGCATAGCCCATACTTGACTCGAGCCCGAACTTAGCCTGAGCCACACAACCACAGCTAGGTCCCTTTGTTTTTTTAAGTTGGCTTTGGGCCAAGTTTTGGCTGGTTCAAACTAAATGGCCCATGGATTGAGTTTGGACCAAGTTCAGGCTAGCGTAAACTTGATAACCCATGGGCCATGTTAGACTGATTTTGACTGAGTCATATACTATGTTTAGACTGTCGAGTTTGGTCAGAGTTATAACTTAGTATAAACTGAGTTCCTTTCTAATTTGGGCTTTTGAATATTACTCTAGTTCACGCAGGGCTAGGCTAGTCTTTGGGCTGTGATGAGGCCAAACAGACTCCGCTGGCATATTACTTTGGGCTTGAACTTAGTCCAAACTGTAGTTATCTAAGCTTAACCCCTAAAAAGTTAGGGCCGAATGAATTTAGCTTTGAGTCAGCCCAGCCCAACCCAATCCGTAGCCATAGCTGCGATTGGACATCTTTAGGATTCCTCATTACAATGAGTTTTGTTGAGTCATTTGTATTATAGTTGTCAATTCAATGGTCAAAACTCCCATGTAATATGTATATATCTTGTAAAGAGTCCACGCCATGACAAGAAGAGGACCACAAGTGAAGATGCCAAAGTGGTCCAAAGACTTAAATCCCAAAACTTGATGCTTGTTATAGAAAATCCCAGAGATTCAAATGTATAAATCATGCATTTATCATTTGAGTTTTGTAAGTATGAGTGGACCAAAATCTACATCACATCATGCATAGAACTATCTAAAAAAATCTCAAGGTACAAATCCGAGAGAAGGACCATTGAAGGGAAAAACAAAGTGCAAAAACAAGTTGGCAAATTGATTGCCAAATTGGTAATCGGTTTTCAGTCCAAATCAATTACAAATCTGGTAATTAGTTATAACTCAAATCGATTATAAAAGTGGTAATCGGTTATGACTTTGATTGAGACCAAACAATTAGGTCCCGAGCACTTAACCCTTTGTTTGTAATCAATTACAACAAAAATTGCAAAAACCCGGATTTTTGCAATCTATGTTTGAAATCGATTATGGTATAATCGATGACATGATTTGTAATTGGTTACACTTATAATATATTACAAATCTAGTAATTGGTTACAAGTGTGAAGAAGTAAAAAAAAATAACTTTGTTTTTTAAATTATGGCTTAGATAACTTTTTCATTTTAAAATATTTCAATCTGACATTGAAAACTAGTCCACGACCCCTATAAGAGGGAAACTTTCTCTTTAGGGAAATCACTTCAAGCATTTTATAGAGTATTGAAACATTTGCAAAAAATGAACATTTTCTTTGAGAAAACTCTCTCTCACTGTTTTGAGCTGTTACTATACTAAGCTTCTATACATAGTGAAAAGACCTTTGTCGGTTGTCTCAAGTAAAGACCCTTGCTTGACTAGGCTCAAGGAGCTCAAGAGCCAAAGCTTGAAGTGGTGTGAGTGTATTAAGGCATACTAATTCAGTAAAGAGCACTCCTAGCTTTTGCAAATAGAAACATAAACCAAATTGTGGTATTTGTTTCTCCTTGCATTCATTTGTATTTTTCATTCATTCTCATATTATTTTGTTTCCTCCGGAGACACTAGAAGTTGACAACATTTGTTCGAGACACCAAGTATATTGTGTAGTTTGCTTTATGCAAATAGATAGATTTTATATGTTTTTTACTTAGATTGTATTAATCAATCTAAATAAAATATACCTAAGTTCGGTAGTGAGCTTTAAAAGAATGGATGTAGGCTATCGTACCGAATTATTATAAATCTCTTATTGTGGATTGAGTGTGTCACTGTTTCTCTTTACCTTTGAGCATAATACTATTCTTGCACTCTATATGTTTGTTAAAATACTTGAGTATACATCTTATAGCACACACAATTAGGCTAAAATAAAAAAGATTAAAATCAAATTTAACAATTACAAAAAGGGTAAGATAATTTTTATATCGTACTAACCCCCCCCCCTCTAAGGTATTTCAAGTTTCACTAAAATATTTAGTCAAGGTTATAAATGAAATGAGCTCAGTCGACTAAAGGTTCAATCATGGTCAAGAAAGGTGTTAAGCACCTTAATCCACCCACTGCAAGGTGTTATCCACAAGGTGTTATCCACTTATTTGTTGGGGCCTTACTAAGTGTGTAATTCATCCAATTAAATTATTTTTCCTTGCTTGCACCATGCCATTCTTGAACTTATTTTTCTTTACACCTCACTTCAAATGTGAAAAATTAAATTTGTTTAGAAATACCAAATCAAACGTTCCATGTAATATCACTCTTTACAATGACAATTATCCTCCTTAAAAAACTATGTTAGAATGGAAATCTCTCCAAGGTATCAGCACTGTTGGACCTTGACCCCTTTGAAGAAAGTATCAATATTGTGGTTGTATATGGGAGGCTTTATCTGTTTTCTAAAAGAGGTAGTGCCATGAATTATTTAATCATATAATGTTAATAGGTGATTAAAAAATTTTACATAATAATATTTAATGTTATGAGCTTAACTACCCACGAGCTTTGAAGTTTATGTCAGCTTGAACTCGGCCTGAAATCTTTTTTTGTGATGGCTTGAGGTCAAACTGAGTTACTCAGGTTGGGTTTGGACCCATGTGTTGTATTTCGGGCTGGAATCAGACTGACCTCGTTCCGGCCCAACTTGCAACCCTGCTTAAGGGGTAGTGATGGATTGAATTCTTTAAGTACATAATATAGGTTTAGAGTTAATTGTTTTTATATGGTTATCACATGAAATTGATGCAGTTGTGTTACACATAGTGGTGGACTTGGATCGGGCCTTATTGCCTTGGATTGGGCCTAAAATCCTAGGTTTCTAGGTCTGAGCACAGTGGGAATTCTTTTTGTAGGGCTCGGGCTGGCCCAAGTCCCGTAAAATCTTTATATTTAATTAATTGTTTGTGATAAGAAATGTCTATGAACTTCTGTAAACGTGCCACAGATTGACTCATGATGTTTTTTTTTTGGTGTATCTTTTTCTGGACACCTAATTTTTCGACTGAGCATTTTTTTTTTATGGTTTTAACCCCGATACACCTCATGTACGCCTATATAGTGAGTTCACAGAGACTCACAAACACTTTTTTACCACAGATTTTTTTTTTTCATTTAATTAATATTTCAAAAAGTTTATATGTCTTTGTACAGCATCGGGCCTAAGACTTTGGGTCTCGGACCTCAGCCTTACGCTGAACAGGTTAACCCAAGCACAGCCCAAACAAACTTAAGCTTGGCAGTAACTCAGGTCCAGGGATCCATTATGCCTAGCTCGGGTTGGGCTTCCTCTGAACCAATCCTCTAACTGGCTTGGCCCTGCATACAGACACATTTGTGGGACAGTTTTGTCCTTTGCATATTTAAAAGTAAGTATTAGTGTGTTCATTGAGTAGATTGAAGGTCAACACATCGCTTCACTTCTCTTTGTTGCTTCGGCTAGCTTGGCCCTATGTGTAAGTACAAGTGTGTTGACTAGATTGAAGGCCAAATACATTTCTTTTGTGCTCCATATTGCTTCTCTTTTCCTATCTTTTTCTTAATTTTTTGAAGCTAGGCACTACTTTTTTTCTGATCCAAAGATGAAGGGGATAGAGTGGTCTAAAGAAATTTTGATTGTTCAATAGGAACTTTGCTTTTACACATGTGTTTGCTACAAATTCTTAGTTACATTTTCTTGAATTTGTTGATGCTTTCAATCCCTTTAAATGCCACTAATTCTAATTAATTTATCTTCTCCTTCTTCCCTTGTGGAAATTTTCTGTTATTTCTACTATTAATCATTGTAGCATTATTTCCCAAAGCTAATTTCTTCGTAGTTCACGTAAAATTCCATTAACTTCCTCTAGCTGATTTCTACTTGAAAAAAAAAAAAAAAAAAAAATTCTTCTAGCAACCCATTACTGTTTCCTATTCATCCAGATCCCCATGACAACTAGTTGTTTGCTTTTTTTTTTTTTTTTATAAAATTTATTAGGGTTTTTCTTTTTAGTTTATTCAAACTCTCTATCTCTAAAGTATTAATAATTACAGCTTCTTAATCACCCTACAAGTAGTCTACTTTATTACTTCAAACACCATCTTAACTCCATAGTTCCCACGTTAGTTTGGTATAAAGTCTAAGTTTAGCACCTATATTGACTAGGAGTGGTTACTATACTAGAGCAAGTGGATAAATTGGCTAATCTTATAATCAGTGTAAAGACAAGGTCTAAAAATCCTCAAACTACTAGGAATTCAACCCCTAATGAAGTTGATGACAACTGCATTACTACGTATGGAAGGCGATGACCGAGAAAATGATGAAATTGATTTTGTAGAATGGGGATTATCACCAGCTTCCTAAAGCATCTACTCTTTGAACCTCTATAATCGAGGTTCTATAAAAGAATCTTAATCAAGAAAAACATGAGTATTATGAGCCCATCAGCGACATTGGTAAAGTTGATGGAACCTCCTCCTTTCTCCCTTTACATTTTTCGCACGTTCAAGACATGTTCTGAACCCAGGCCCATCAAACCCGTACATTCTTTACAAACTTAGCAGTTTTGAAATCTTCTACATTGATGCTGTGCTAGGTGAAAATATGAAATGATCCTCTCAAGCTTACCCTTAATATCGGATGAGGATTATATACCTATCGAATTAATTAGCCGCTGGCTGGGAAGGGCCAACGAATTCCCACACATTTCCAAACAATTACAAGAGATTGGATATAAATTATTTGCTTCCAAGGAAGACAGTACAGTTCATCCAACCTTTTTCTTTGCATTCAGATAAAAGTGATAGATAATGGGCTTCATGATTTGCATGTAGACCCAGGCTTAGGCAATGTGTTTAGTTTTGTTTGGGCTAGACTTGACGGGGGAATATCACCTGCGCTGACCCTCTTTGTGTGACGTTGTGAGACAAGACAGAGGGGAAGTATCATTTCACTTTTTGGGGGTGATGTGACAGCTCCAAAAAGTGAAATGTTACCCACGATGTGTCTCGTCTCACGACGTCTCACGAAGAGGGTCGTCGCAGGTGATGTGAACCCAAAGAAACCGATCCCCTTTTATTCAATCATATCAAGCTTAAAGCCTCTGAACCGAGAGGTGCTAGCAAATCTTTTTTAACCGATTATCTGTTTAACTTGCAACAAATCACCCAGCGATTCTAGAGGTCACATCGTCTCCAGTCTGAATAGACAGATACCACTCCTGTTCATGATGTGACATGTTATTTGACAAAAGGTGTGTTAATAAATACACATGTATTTATTTATTGTGTATTTATTATATTACCCTCCTTTGACTCATGTGTATTGACACAAACACCCTTTGTCAGGCCACATGCCATATCCTGCTTGCTAATGGAGTGGTACCTATCCACCCAGACTGTAGATGATTTAAATTCACAATTCTACAAGGTACCTCTTAAGACAATGCTCTTCATGGTCATCAGCCTGTGGCGGTGATGTTGCAACTCTCGTTAAACTGGGACAAGGATGACCAACATCACCAGTAATGACATTTCCAAGGCCGTCAACAATAAAATTTCTGCTTGTAAAATATGGCATCATCAATGGTTTTAAACAGCCCTCCCTGTTCTATGACTGTCCATTCTTTGTCACCCAATCTAGAGAAGGCTAGTCCAGCCAGTGCATACAGTGAGGGAAGCTGGATTTCATTCTTATTTCTGGAGAACAGATTCAGTAGGCGCAGAGAGCGCCATGACTCTTTTGTAACTAACCACCCGTACTCCTGT
>JAOXJP010171667.1:0-12661 GCA_025762735.1 Platanus orientalis
ACTCAGCCCATTCTAAAATCATGAGCTACAGGCCACCCGAAGTTAAAGCTCATTTTATTTATTTTTTATAATTAAAGCTCCTTTTAAAATTTGGGTTGTTAATGGGTCATTATTACCCTTAAATAATTTGAAAAGATGCCAAATTAGTTAAATTTGGGTTTATAATCGACCCAAAACTGTCCTATATTTGTTGGACTAAGTTATACCAATTTCAAGCTGGGTCACGCTGTTAGGGATTTACCCTAATCCCAGGATCGTGAAAAAATAAAACAAAGCAGAATAAAGACCAAGAACAAAGAACAAAACACAAAAAATACCATATTTACGTGATTCACCCAACTTGGGCTATGTCTACGGAGTCGTTGCCATTTTTCACTATAATCGAAGAACAGAAAGTATAAGGCAATTAGGTTATTGCGGCTGCCTTCAACATTATATATATATTTAGGGCTACACAGTATAAGTGTGAAATTACCATAATACCTTTGCTAAAAATTTTGGGTCGGTGACTACCACCCCCGAACCCCCACCTTGCGAGTAAGGGGGCGTTGCCCCCTTGCAATCCCCATAAACTAATCGCGAAGTTGGATTTGCGAATCGGAGAAAAATGTACAGTACTATCAAGCTCTACACTTCCCATCACACGCTAAAGCTATATTTTATACCTATTTCAGGCCTGGTCAGCCCAAAATATATTTGATTACTACTTTAGCCCAGATTAGGCTAAGTTCAGGCTAAATGTGGCCCGAATAAACTTTGAACCTAAAATTTAAGCCCAAACTCAACCCAATCTAAGTTAGTTTGACCCAATTTGACTATTTTCAGACCGAACATGTTAGGCTTTGGGCCAATTGGTCCAATTGACACCCTTATTTTTGGTAGAATCACTTGGCCTTGCCGCCACATTATAGGCAGTCCCCAGACCAAGGGAGTGGCAGACATCAACGCAATCCCCTATAAAATGGTACTAGCGAGTCTTGAACCCATACCTGTCATCGAGGTGTTACTGTGTTCATCTAATCAAATTCATTCACAATTGAATGTCTAATTGTATATATGTATTTAGATATGAAAGTCTGGTTTTAAGTGCAATATCTAGACACATGTCACACATTTATCCGTAAGATTAAAAACCAAGCACGATAGATTGGATAACTTTTGACCATTTATTCTAATTTTCATTTCAAAATGTCTTAGAAACTTTTCCATCATCCAAGGGGACTTTAGTAAAATCAAATAGTTGAGAGCATTGATTATAACGATATTCGGCTTTGCAGGTTCCTTAAATTGGATCCATCAAATGTCGCAACACCTGCATGCTTGCCACGTGTTGTCATATCCCTTCATACTTGTGCTCAATTTTCTATACCAAGATCCTAAATTTGTCCTATGTAAAATAATTAATTACGATATAATGAATAAGAAAAACTCATAAGCAATGGACTCTCTAATGGGTAATAATTTTGAGAGTCGTAAAACAAAATATAGATTATTCTCTCAATATTAGTAAAAATAAATTAATTTGCTGAAACATTACATATATATTAACAATAATATATCTGTGATTAAAATTGCAATGATACATCCTAACATACCTAATTGAACTCAACAAAAACGTTACCCCAACTACTTTAAGTTGAATACACGATTTCTGTTTTGTTATTCTATTCTTCGTTTTTTATTTTTGGTTTGGTACGAATCGCTATTCTAATTATATGGGGCCATATCAATATGCTATAATATTTAAAATTAATTATCAATTAGTTAATATTAGAGTTTTTTTATTATTTTATTTTATAATTTAACATTGTTAAATTTAAACGAGTACCTCAAAAAGATTGACTATAAACAAAGATAATGACTTCATAGCTTAAATGGTTAGGTGTAGTGGTAGATTACCCCCTCAACTAAACCGTTGGAAACGAAATGACAAAGACCAGCCATCGTTTTCGAGTTGGGATCTGTTAAAATTTGTTTTTCAACAAAAATACTGGAAAACTAATCCTAACATGACACTGAATATCCATTAAACCACATGAACAAAGAAGGAGTCGTATCCTCTGGTCCACAATGTTGGTGTTCCACTGGTGGTCTGAGACACAAAGAGGTGGAACTCATACAGTTTTTTGCAAGATTCTGCCTCTTCGTATCTTGGACTACCAATGGAGCACCATGATTATGGACAAGAGGATATTAATCCATCGAAGAGTGATATGTTAAATAAAATATTTAGTGGATAGTTAAGATAATTAAGAATATTTATTAAAAGTATTATGTATCATCTTCGGATTGGTTTTTCACTATCTGTTTTCCCAAAAAAAAAAAACCCAATTTCAGCAGATCCGGACTCCACATCGAGATAGATCCTAATCATCCTTAGGACCCGAGGTTAACTTTTCCGTTGCTTAAGTTGACGATTATAGCCATATCATCATATTTTAACACGCGACTCATATTAAATTTAATCAACGACAAAGCTAGAAGGTAGGTCCCATATCCCAAAGAAAATCAGTAACAACGTTCATAGCATCCGAGGCGATGGGTCCCTACCCATGTCACACTTACTCCCACGGCTGGCTCCAACGGTCCAATTTTTGGTATATCATTTCTTCCCTGGGTAACTCGTCTAGGAAATCCATCTCATGTAACATACATGCGATAGTCTAGAAGGAATGTCAATTTATCGAATGGTTGATAGCTGAGATCCCACTCCAAGGGTGGGTGATCAGCTTGTAGCAAATATTGCTGTAGCTTTTTGTATCATGAGCAAAAATACAAAAATCTCACTAAAAGGCAACAGACACATACTTTTTGTTTATGCTACAAATACCTACAGTAACATTTACTACAGCAGATCTTGAAGCTCACATGTGGTCCTAGGATACGATCAGATTGGACTATTTCGTTCAACACTTTTGAAGGGGATCGGTTTATGAATGCTTTCCTTAACGAATGCACATCACTGCTCCTTGTCAGAGGTGGACACATCAGTGTTGAAAAGTGATTTTCACTTTTTTGGAGGGTGCATATTCACTTTTCGGCGATGATGCGCTCGCCACTTGACAAGGAGCAGTGGTTTGCATTCGTTAAGGTGAGCATTTTTTATCCATTCACCTTTTGAAGCCCTTACAAAAAATTCCAATTGTTCTACCACTCTTGCCAGTTGATCTCAGCATGTGGTTTGGTCACACATTGGTTAGACCAATTTTAGTCACATAAAATTTTCTCTCTTTATGATTGTACATTAATATGTTTTAGGCTTGTCAGATCAACGGCTCTAGCAAGTTTTTCTGTAACTTTTTGTAGTATGAACAAAATGTTATAAAAGTACCAAAGCCTCATGTTAAAAGACAAAATAACCCATGCCTTTTGTTCATGCTAGAATAAATACAGCAAAATTTGCAACAGCTGATCATTCATCTTTATGCTTAGTTTAATCTGCAATCTCCCGTTGGCTTGCTTTTAATCCTCTCTTTTGGGAGAACAAATCATCCCCAATCTACTGAAGAGATAATTACTCCAGTACAACTCAACGCATGCCACGACGTCCAATAAAGGGTGTTTTGGTAAATATAAAAGCTAAAGCAGGTGCTTTACCTTTTAAGTACGTGTCTTTTTATTACCCTTTTCAGCATCGTGTCGCGTGCTACGTTTGTACTGGCGTGATATCTCTCCAGCTGGACTAAGATATATAATTTGAATTTCTCTTGTTGTCCTCTACTTGTAATAAAATAGAATATTTACCTTGGCCCCCTCACAAAAGGGTGTGGGTCCCATATACTTTGTGTGGGGCATACCCATGTGGGGGGATGAACGGTACATCCTGGACAGAACGTCCTCTCGGTTTGTGAAAAACGACTAGGTATCTAATTAAAAAAAAGAAAAAGAGAAACGATAAGGTACTACGATAATTTGTCAACCTGTCGGAATTAAATGCCCTCTGAGATACCTAAACCGTCCGATGCAAGTGTAACGCCGATTTAATCCACGTAATCACTCGACACTAGGGGTTTGTTCACACACGTGCCTCCCCCTTTTCTTTCCCAAACTCCAAAAAACGCCAAAGAGCGTCCAAAAGAAATTCAAAACGATAAATTTCTTTCTCTCTCTCGCTCTCATCCTCTCTCTCTCTCTCTCTCTCTCTCTCTCTCGCTATACTTACTTCCGGCGTCGAACCGGCTTCCCGCAGGCATTTCGGCGGCTCCGCTTCGACCTTACGGAGGATGCGACGGAGGGCTATTTAAATTTCCGTTTCTATTCAGTTGAAACTGGCATTTCTTTTCACTTTCTCTGAGAATCTCCCTTTTTCCTTGCATTTTCCAGTTCGATTTTCTTTTCTTCATTTCTTCAGGATAAATAAACAAAAGGTGCAGATCGTTTTATCTTTTTCTTTCTTTTTTAATTCTCTTTGTTTAGCTACATTTTTTTTGGGAAATCGTCTAGTAGAGTAGTAAATCCTCTCTTGGATTAGATCATTTTCGAGTTCTGGTTCTATTTACGGACGCTAATCAGTTCGATTACCTTCGATTTCGGTTTTTTGCCTTGATTTTCTGTTAAGACTTTAGTTTTTCTTGTTTGATTTTGATAATGTGTTTGTTCTATCTAGTGATTTCTTTAGCTGTATTCCGGTATTTTAGAGATTCTGCTTGGCTTTGTTGTACCCTAATTTTAACCCTTGCAATGTTCGGATATGTATGGATCGGTAATAATGTGTATTTTTTATACTGATTTTCTGCTTTAATTTTTTTTTCCTGTTTGGATTTTTCATAGTTTGTGAGTTTGACGATTAATTAAGTTCAATTTTAATAGCACTGTTGCTCCCTCCCTCTCTTTTTCCCTGCATATTTTTGTTAAATTTTATTTTCCGTTACTTTACCCTAATTTTATACGTTTTTCGCTGTGGAAATTGTGAATTCTGTGAATCAGTCGCTGTGTGCAACTTCAAGTGCTATATCAGCTAATTTTCCGAAACTGTGCTGCTTTTTTTGTTTTGTTTTGGTAACTTAGTTCTGTTGTTACTATATGATACTTTGTTTATCAGATTTGAAGATCAGAATTTCTTTCCGAAGAACAATTTTCCACAAATAGCAACTATCTTTTTCCATATATTCAAAATTTTCTTTACCTGATTTCAGTTGGATTTGTTTGTCAAACTCGGAAAGTGACAGCAGGAGTCTTTTTCTAAGTATATGTTAGGGATCCAAAATGGTGGGATCTTTTCTTACCAGAGGACTTGTGTAAGTTGCTAAATGACTGCATTGGTTTTTCTGTGATATAGTGTTTTGCTTTTGCTGTTATATATAAGATTTTCTGGTTATGTGTTCGCAGGATGGTTTTTGGCTATGCTTATCCGGCCTATGAATGCTTTAAAACCGTGGAGAAGAACAAGCCAGAGATCGAGCAACTCCTGTTTTGGTGCCAATACTGGTATATTTTCTTTTCATTTTTCCAGTGTTAATTGAGAATTGTGCAAAGAAATTTTCCCTAGTTTAATTCTTTCTTTCCTTTGCTTTTTATAGGATTTTAGTTGCATTGTTAACAGTCTTTGAGAAGGTTGGGGATACTTTTATTTCATGGTAAGGAAAAAAATAAATTGAATAATGAGACCATCCTTTTGCCATTATTATGTCTCTTATTTATTTATTTATGTTTATTTTGATGCTGTTTCATTTCTGGCTTTCGTAAGGGTACCGATGTACAGTGAAGCAAAGTTGGCATTCTTCATATATCTGTGGTATCCTAAAACAAAGGTATGGGATCCACATTGGGGGAGTGGGAGAATTATGTTATGATATAGTCTCATTATCTCTCTATAATATTCTAATTGTTTCCTGTCTCATTGTGCTCGATTGTTTTAGGGAACGACATATGTTTATGATTCCTTCTTTCGGCCGTACCTTGCGAAGCATGAGACTGAAATTGACCGTAATTTGTTGGAATTAAGGGCTAGGGCTGGGGACATTATATTTATGTATTGGCAAAAGGCTGCAAGGTATGGTCAGACAAGTGTTTTTGAGATTTTGCAGTATTTTGCTTCACAATCAACATCAAGGCCTCGCCCTTCTCAGGTAATTACTGATAATGATAAGTATCTTGTTTTTGGGACCTGATTATGATTTATTGTAGACTGTGTTATCAATCAGGATATAAGGATGTTTTTCTTGTTATCTCATCACTATCTTGCTTTCTGCTTCTTTGCACCATGAGATTTTAGTGGTGTGTCGGCACTGTCTGTTATCCCCCCCCCCCCCCCCCCCCCCTTTGATTATGTTGGAAGAGCTTAACAAAGGGAGGGGGGACTAACAGAGAAAATATGTTCAATACAGGTTTGTTTTGGTAATGTTCAATTTTACTAATATTTGAATGTGGAGACTTAAGTGTAACAATATTAATCTCTATAAAATGGGGAAAGAACCATTTGGCTGCAAAGTTTCAATGTCTCACATTAGTCAAGTAGGCAATAATAAACATGTTACGGTATTTCACTAAACTGTCATTAGATCAGAGTACCAGGTTTTCCTTGGGCATATGAAAAATAAAAAAATAAATATTTACAATATTGAACTAGACTATCATAAGACATGGTACCATAATTCTCTTGGGCATAATGCATCATGAATGTGTTGTTTCTCTACCTGTATCCAAACTCAGAAAATATACATATTTAAAAATATACTCCTCTTGCTACAGAGGATGGATTGCAGAATACCCTGTTAAACTACGAATTTCTCCTACTTTGAATCCTGTCAACCATGAATTGATCATATACTGATTCACATATTCTCTTATCACAACCTTTTCCTTTCGTAGTGGAAATGGCATTTTCAACGCTATTACCCCAGATATATGGCTTGTTTACTAGTTACTACAACACCTCAGAATACAAATATATAGTACATATACCTGTAGTTCCTCTGAACTACGAAAGTCACTGTGATGTAAAATTTGTTTCATAGGCAAGATTTGAGGGATTTCATAGGTCCACAGAGATGTAAACTTGGTTTTACAGGAAGGCTTGAAGGTTCCCATAGGTAATTCGGTTCATAACCTAGACTAGGAAACCTACCAATTATTTTGTTTAGCACAGCTCAACTTCAGCCTTGAACACACACACACAAAGCAGTTTACTCCATTGGGTAAGATGGATATGGGTTTTTATATGCAGTAGTGTCTAATTTGATCCCGCCTGCATTAATGGGATGCCCTTACAACCCTGTTTACTCTGGTGTCTTTAAAACTTCCTATAGAACAGAAACACATTTAGTTTGTTTTTATTGAAACAAAAATGACACCAAATTACAGTCAATCTTACAATCACTCTTGAAAAACATTTCTTAACTCTCTATCCCATTGGACTTAACAGCAGCAACAACAGGGTGCTAGGGCTCGCCAACCTCCGGCCACCGGACCAACTAACCTACCCACTGCAACTCTGCAACAGCAACGGCCCCAACAACCACCATCACGTACTTCCAGTACAGCTTCAACTAAAGCTTCAACAGAGGAGCAACATGAACCAGCACAAGAAGTAGGCCCTTCACTTGTGCCTCCAGCACCCCCTGCATCTGGTCAGCCACAAACAGCTTCTACTGGTCAGCCCGCGGCTGAAGCCACCAACCAATCACCAACGACAGAAGAAGCTACGCAAGTCGAGGCAGAGCCGGTTCCTTCTTTAGCTAATGAAAATGCAAAACCTAAGTCGCAAGAGGAGATCTTGGACGAAGCCAAGCGAGTGACTCGTGGAAGGTTGAGGAAAACCCGATCTGCAGCAAACCGTTAATAAAGGTCTCGGCCGCAATCCTTTCTATCTTAAGCACTTGGTGGAAGAAAAATGTAAGTATGAAAGTGGAGACAAAAATAAGATGGTAGATAGATAAAGATGTTTAAGTAGATGATTTTTTTTTGGTATTTGATAGATAGTTGATGTTCGTAAAGCACATTTAGCTTTGCTCAACTTCAATTTGTTGGTTTATCATGAGCTTTTTAACAAGCTCGTAGGAGACAAAGGAGTGGAATCGAGTTGGTAGAGACCGAGAGAGGGGCCGACGAAGCGGAATAGGATCCATGCTCCAATAATGATGAATATGGAGGCATAGGCAAACTTGTTGAGCCAGAAGAGGAGACCCTTCTCTCCCACGTACAGCTCTATCGCCTTCTCAGTCAAGGTCATGGATTCCCAATCCTTGGGCGGGGAAGGCGTCTTGGTTAGTCCACCACTACCGTCGCTATCCTGTTGTAGCTGTTTTGATCGTCTTCTTGACCCACGTCGGAACCGGATCTCAACAGTTTCTGGTGGCGATACTCTTGGTATGACGGGGGGCGGAGTGTCCCCATCGTCGCTGCTCTTGCTGTTGCTCGGCGCAGCCCTCAGGGATTGGGGACGGCGGGGAGCGGCGTGCAGGAAATTTTGGGCCAAAGATTTCTTGAAGAGAGGCAGTGATGATTTTGAGCAGAGGGAGGGTAGCACGATGGCTTCCATTCCTTGCGCTTGGAGCATCTGCAGCGAGAGGACAGAGGAGTGGCTAGTGTTATCCTCTATCCCCTCCTTATCCTCTCCTCTCTCTCTCTCTCTCTCTCTCTCTCTCTCTCTGTTGAGTGACAATGGGCGTGTGGGCCAATCAAAGCCCATGAATGATACTATGTCTACCCTAACCCGATATGTCAAAAAACTGGGTCCAGGCCTTGTTCTAGACTGGGCCGGGCCCATTGCCACCCATAACATCACGCACTCTCTTTCTCTCTGTGCAACCAAAAGTTTCCTCTTCTGTCCACAAATAATATTGTGACTTCAGGAGACGTACACAAACCCCCTAAAAGTGAAAATGACATCCAAAAATGTGATTTTCACTTTTTTGGGTGATGGGTGTGTATGTCTCCTTAAGCAACAAGATTCCATGTGGCTAGGAAACGATCTCAACTATTGTGTGTGGCATGGGGTGTGTCGTTACATTCGCATGTGTCTGGGTGTTATGTTCGTATGTGTCGGGGACTTATGACGTCTGTATGTGTGGCATACCATGACACAGAGCAAGGAGGCGCAGAGGATATGGCTCCATGTGTGGCAGCTGCAGCTGGAAATATATTTAAGCAGTTTTAGAAACGAGCTGTTATATTGTACAGGATATTCTAGAGTGAAATGATCTGGATTCAATGAGGAAATTAATATATCCATATTTGGCTTATTTGTAATTGGATAGTTATTTAAATGAACAAATATTTAATCGAATCGGATACATATAGGCTTATAATCGTACGATATATCCAATTAAACAAATTCATTAAATAATTAGGTTAACATATTTGTATCCATTAGGGATCAATGTTAAAAGTAATGCAACAGAACCTACATTGTATTTATAAAGTAAAATAATTTACAATATTATAATTTGACTATTAATTTAAATCAGTAATTATATATATATATATACATTCGTATTGGGTTCATTTATAATCATATATTTTTTAAATAAATAGATATTTAATTGAAACGGATACATGTATATCATGTATATTCATGTTTGCTTTAAATGAATATGAAAATGAACCGGATTCAAATAATAATCGGATGCTTGTATCCCTGCTGATGGTGAGGAGGGTCACCGGGTCGGTCGTTTGAATGGAATCAAATGAAACAATTCAAATCGAGCAATTTTCTCACACTTTATATTTAAGCCTATATTCACCACTAGGGATGCATGAACTCAACTTTGCCACTGGGGAGGCAAAGGATGGGGAAGGAGATGATACTAAAGAGGGGAGTCTGGATCCAAGAAAAAATGGTCTTTACAAATGGGTATTTTGACACATCGGATGCTAAGTGTACCTGAGAAACTATTCACTAGACGGATCCAGTCTCTCTAAGAAGGTGCATCACCCTACCGACAACATGAAACTAGATGTTATCGAATATCAGGGATTCAGGATGGGCCCCTAAACAGTCTGGTGAAAAATCTTGTGTTAAGACGAACCCTAGTCTGTTGAGCCTAAACAGGATACCCTGTTGAAATATATTAACTCTAACCTAGGGTTTTAGGGGAGATGGTTAATTGCTTTATTTAAAATGGTATCAAAGGATGTTTTAGGTCGCCGGGCTCTCTGTTTGCATGTATGCACGTTCACATTCTGTGGACTCGCACCTAATTCCCCACATTCATTGTCCAGGAGTTTCCCTTATGAGGGTGAGTGTTTAAATAAATTAAATATATTAACGGTTAATTGCTTTATTTAACACATCCTTATATTTCACACATCCTAATTTCTTAATTAAACCAAAAATGCCAACATAAAATGAATTTCTTCCCCATAGCAAGAGGCTACTGAGCTAAACCGCTAAAATACTTAACGAGAAACAATGGTTGTTTGAGTTTGGATCCTCTTTTACCTGCCTAGGTTGTTCAGTGGTCAAATAGATTGAATTGGGTCTGGGGGCAGGTGTGAGCCTGGTTGATAAATGCAACCTAGCTTTGAAAGAGGAATATGAAATTGAATTCATTTTGGATCATCAACCTGGGTACGAAGCTCCATGTTGATCATGGAAGATAAACATTCTGCAACAATTCTAAACAATCGGTAAGGATTTGGTGTGTCCCCTTAAAAAATGCCTAAGTTCCGCCTTGCATCTGGGGCGGACACATCAGTGCCGAAAAGTGATTTACACCGATGTGTCTGCCCCTGATGCAGGGCGGACTTTACATGTTCTTTAAGGGGATGCACCAAATCCTGGGGTTTCGAGTTAATTGGATGTGATGTACCAGTTCTGCAATCCCTTGCATCTACACAAACACCCTTGATGACTTATTGATTAGCTCTTATCCAAAAGGAAAAAAGAAGACTAATTGATTAGCATCCCATGCATTTCTAGATTAAAGCACATGTATTACAAGGACAATGGAAAAGAAAAAAAGAGAGACAGAGATAAAGAAAGAAAGAGGATAAATAGGGAATCCAGCTTCACAGGACAATGAAGATGTTATAATTATATGCACGTGTTTAGAATTGGCTTTACAGGCTTTAACCATTTTTGGGGCAACCCATCCAAGAAAACCAAAATTCCACCTTACATAGTTGTGGAGGCTTCAGCCTCAGCAGTCAACGTCCAAACACTGCCTGCCATTTCTATTTATAGCTTTATACTAGGCCAATTGCTTGGTGCATAAGATTGCCTAGCCATTGAATTTAAGAAAGATAGATGCTATTTAGAGTATCCTTTTTTTAGAAGCGTTGCACGCACCATAACCAACCTTTAGAACCCTTGAAAAATAACATCAAAGCATAAAATGCCGATGCAAATAAACGAAATATGAACTGGTATTGGCATATACATATATAGTTTGTTTATAATTGGAATTTTTTTTCAAAGGAACAAATATTTAATCGAATCAAATACACATTGGTTTTAATTCGTATTCATTAAGTTAGTCAAAAAATCATTAAGTTACACTAATATATTTGTATCCGTTAAATTAGTTAATGGGTTAAGGTTAATGTTAAACTATATCGTAACATAATTTACAATATTATAATATGACTATTAATTTAAAACTAGACAAATGGGTGGCAATGTTTGTCATGACCCACAAACCTGACAAGGTTAGTGTAATAATGTTTTGGGTCAAATCATTTCAAACGCTTTGATACGTTTAATAAACGGGTTGTGTTCGGGTTGACCCATAAAGTTGTATACCCTTAACTTGACATGACATGAACACAATTAGCCAACATGAACTATGACCTTTAGATCACACGACCATTGAATCCAACATGGAATTAGCGGGTTAGGGTTTACTATAGGTTAGACTATAAAGTCACATACTCACATCTTCTGTGACAAAAAATTTGTGAGCTGCCATGGGCCGAGACACAAAGGGTCCTTTGTTGGCGCATCCAACCTGCGAATTGTCTTGGCTCATGTTGGTGCATTAATTTCTCGGCACAGAGGATAGGAGTTCATATAGTCACATACCTACGAACCCAACCTGCGAATTGTCATCCCTTAAATATAAAATATAAAATATAAAATATAAAATACATAAAATTATATATATAGCTGGATTTGATTTGTATAATTGCGAATTCGGTTCATCTATATCAGATATTTTATTTAATTGAATCGGACTCACATGGATATAGGATTTCCTCCAAAAAGAATAGAACTAATTCTAAAGAAATTAGGATTCACGCGTCAAGACTTAAAGGTTGGGCAGTTGGTTTTCAAAAAGGAAAACGACTCCTAAAGTTCAAATACACGGGTAGGAATTAGGTACGGAAATCGGTTTTTCTTGATGTATTAGAATGACATTAAGGGAGTAAAGTGTCACGCCCCGCATGGTAATGAGAGGCTTTGGAGACCCTCATCAATAAATTCAATGTATTGGAGACAATGTATCTAGAAGAATCTAGAATAATCCAGAATAATCTAGAAGGATCCGAAAGGTTCTATAGAGATCTAGAAGATTCTAGAAGGTCCTAGAATATTCTAGAAGGTTCTAGAATTATGTGGATGTTCTAGAATGTTCTATAACATTGTGGATAGTTTAAGAGGAGTCTAGATGTCTCTGGAAGACTCTAGATGTTAGGAGAAGACTATATGGAGAGAGTTGTAGAGTTGTCTAGAAGGCTCCAAAATGTAAGGAGACCTCTAGATGGTTTCTAGAGAATTCCA
>JAOXJP010171678.1:0-12661 GCA_025762735.1 Platanus orientalis
CAACCCTTGCCCCTATGTGGCTCCGCCCCTGTTTCCATTATTATCTAAACTTTCAACCGTGATGGTTGACTAATCTGAAAATTTTTACTTCTTGTTATCCTTTAGATCCATTTTCTTTTGTTTACAACATAGGTTTGAAAACTGGATCAGATTGGAAAATCTGACCTGACTTGACAGAAATCAGCACCGTAAACGGATTTATAGAATCTTAAGACTATAATATACATAAAAACATACAACTTGCAAAATCGGTCAAAATGGGCCGATTTTTTATGAACCCAGTTCTATATAAACCAACTGGTTTTTAATTTTTAGCAAATTAAGAAAAAAATTTAGAAACATGTCTTTCCAATTTTGGTGTAGTTTTGCTCTATGATATGATCATATATCCTCCGTCTCTTATTTTAATTATGTCATTCATCTCTTGACTAGGCACTAAACATATGTTAATTATTATATTGGTTTTTATGTATTATTTTTGTAGCTTTAGTATTTGGGAAAAATGTTCTGTCATGATTTTGTATGTCCTACCGTATCCCTTACCACAAGCTAACACGTGATGGTTTTTTGAATTTAATGCTTCTTTTAAATAAAGAGCAAAAGTTCATTTAAACACTTTGTTTTATTTTATTTTATGGTTTTAACCCTATACACCCCATTTGTATGGTACCTAATTTTTCATTTGAAAACTGTTTTTACAGTTTTAACCCTACGTGCTCAGCTTTTGTGTGTAGGACATACAAAATCCTGGACAGAACATTTATTCCCTTAGTATATATTAATATCTGAAGCATTATTTTTTTTACTAAGCTTTCTACTGCATTATTAATTATTTTATTTTTTGGTATTTTATTACATTTTAATATGTTTGAAGCATATGGCAGTTGGACCATGTAAACTGAGGGTCGAACCTAATTGGACCTAAACCATCCACCTTACCATTTTAATGATCGGTGTAGTTCTCATAACTATGCTTTACAATCCTTTATTTATTTATTTATTTTTTTCTTTTTCTTTTGCATAAGAAATACTCAAACTTGTTATTCTCTCCCATTGACTTTGATGTGAGTTTTTAATTGGAATATCTTTCTTGCATACTAACGTGTCCTTTTTTAAATTTTCATTTATCAGCCAATTTTTTTACTTTAGGAATCCTCACTGCTTGGTTTTTTACGGATATCAATTTCTAAAAAAGTCGTACTAACTTCATATATTTTAATACTTTTTCCCCCAAATAATAGAGTACTAACCAAATTATATTAGGATGGGGGAATGAAAGCAAGAAAAAATATGCTTCTTCTTAATATTCACTTTTACACTAAACAACTATGTAATGAATCTACAAAAAAATGTTTAGGTTCTCTATGAGGTTAACCCCTTTTTCCATCCACAGCCCATAAATTTTCGATAAACAATTTGGCTATGTTTGGCAGCCACCTGTAATGAAATCATGGCAGTTCAAATTCGTAAGGTATTTGAGGCCATAATGTGATGGTTTAAAGTGAACTCATTTAGATTCGTGCATTGATTAGTTAAAGGATTGATTTTTCGTCATCTCCAAAATATTAATGATTACACTTACCATTTCATTTTATAAAAAACCTAAGATGATTTCATTTTTAATTTTAGTTAACAAATCAGTATAAATATGAATGAGTTCATTTTGAACCATTAGCTTATGGCTACAAATGCCTTGGGAATTTAAAATGAAATAATTATATTATAGGTGGCTGCAAACACACCCTTATTTGTTGAAGATTTTGAAAGTCCGGTTTTATCTTAGAAATGGGTGAATAGGATTTTTAAAAATTATTCTTAATTTACCTTTAATTGAAATTTCAATTTTAGATATTTGTGATAATTCTTGGAATTTAATGCATTTAGAAATATGATTCAATTTTTATAGTTATAAGTACAATGCAATGACAATTTGTAATTTTGATCATTCAATTATTTTATGTTTTTACTTAATTGCAAATGTGAAAGATCATATGTGAAATAATAAACATGCCATGTAAAGATAGAGATAAAAGATAATTTACACCACAAACAAATACATAAAACAACATTTATAGTGGTTCGGCACTCGGCCCTACATCTACTTTCAAAACTTACTATCGAGCTATCAAATTTTATTAAGATTGAATTACATTACAATTAAGGCTAAAATTTTAAAACCAGTTCTACTCCCGATGTCTCTGGAGGGAGCTATCTATACCCAGTGTCTCCGATAGGTATGGTATACACTATCGGTGTCTCTGGTAGTAGTGCTAAGGTCTACACCCAGTGTCTCTGGCGGGTACTAAATGCTCAATATATATAGAAGTCAATACAAATTACTTTATAAGGCTTGTGTTTTGTCTAATGCACGTGAATGTGGTTGCTTATTTGTTGAACTAGTGTGCCAATATGTTTCACCAAGCTTTCAAGAGTGCTTTTTTACTTCTTGGAGCTTTTCTCAAAGGTCTCCTTATTTCCCTCTTCTTGTTCTTCAAGTGTGAAGTGCTAGGGAAGCACTAAAAGGCTCATTGATCTTCAATCAATGCTCATAGGAGTGAGCATTTGGTAGTTGGGAGGTGTAAATGCATTACCTCTATTTTTTTTGTGTGTTCAGTGTAAATTTGTGTGTTGAAGAGCTCATTTGAACTTCTTTCATACTTATAGGGGACGGGTACGGTTGTGCACCCTTGATATGACATCTATCCCAACGGTCAAAAAATCGCAAATGTTGATTTGTTTTTATTTTTGAATTTTTACTATTGCGGATTAATACGGCTATGTCGGATTGATTCGCGTGGATTGATCTGGCATCCTCGGATTGATCCAGTGTCTCAGTCTGAGACACTCGAGCTTTATCAAATCGATCCACTAAGTGTGGATTGATCCGACCCCCTCCGGATTGATTTGATTCCCTTGTTTTTCTGTCAGCATGCCTTGTTCCTACTCCCACTCATTTGAGAATCTATGTAGGAGGCATGAGTTGGTTTATAAAGCTATGTAAATGTCTTTTGGACTTTTTAGCCTATATCTATCATGATATATACTTTCACAAACATTTCTTAAGCTTGATGAACCTCGAGTCTTCAAGCTTTCAAACTTTGGCAATCTTAGGAATAGATCATCCTCGGCTTCAAGTGTTTGGAATTTGTATTCTATCTTGAAAATCAACCACTTGAT
Organism: Platanus orientalis; assembly: GCA_025762735.1. Classification (NCBI taxonomy): domain Eukaryota; kingdom Viridiplantae; phylum Streptophyta; class Magnoliopsida; order Proteales; family Platanaceae; genus Platanus; species Platanus orientalis. The sequence continues at coordinate 3,178 of JAOXJP010171678.1, forward strand.
AATTACAGACATGACTCAAGATATGCAATGTCCTCATGACATGCCTAAGCTACTACTTCATGTATTTTTTACAATATGAAATTGATAATATACATAAACAGATTTAATCATGTATGAACTTACAAATTTAACCTATGATTTTGTAGTAGAATAATTCCAAACATATTTTACATAAGCTCATTTGTAAGGCAAAACCAATTGGCAGTTATAGTTTCCATTCATTTCTTCCCACTCTTAATACTTACGAACGATGGTTTTAAGTTTTTGAATCCCATATTATGCTTTGATGAGTTCTTGTTGTACCAAGAGATCTTAAACTCTTTGTTCTCACACCTTAAAAGTTATTTTTTCCATCAAATTTCACTAGCTCATTGAGCCCTTCCATGCATGCCATTGTATAACCCATAACCCCCAAAATACAGACTACCTCATAGTTGTTTTTACTTGAGACAACAATTTCCATCTAAAACTTTAATCTATCGTTTGACATAACCGCAAACTACCCTTGCAGAGAATACTCCTCTTGTAATTGAATCCCCCTTATTCCTCCGGATAGCCAACCAAAAATTCAAATGCCAATTTTTTGAATCCAGTAGCGCTCAACTACCCAAACAATAACAAATAAATAGAAAACATAACTAAAAGATTTACATGGTTCACCTCTTTGGCATATGTCCATGGGGGTAAACTGTTTATTCTTTACTATATAAAATTATATAAGATGTGAAATTTTTTCCTGCTCATGGTTTCACCCTAAAAAGTAAGACATGTACCCTATTACATGCCTCTGGCCTATCTCAAGCATGGTATCCAAACCGCAGAGGATTTGGTAGGACAACTTAGAGAGTGGCTAAAGTAATTGGAATGATATTGGGGTTATCACACCAGTACCAAAAAGTGCAGATCACTGTTTCGGCACTGATATGTCAGCCCTTATGTCATTCCAACTTTAGCTACCTCTAAGTTGCCGTACCTAATCCCATCTCTAAGCAGGGCCGATATCCTGTAAGCAAACCTTTTTTTCTCTCTTGTTCATTTCATGAGGGAGGATTGGATCCGCTCCTCTTAACTAATGCTCCTCTCCACCCCGTGTTAGGGGGTGGGCACATCAGCACCGGCAAGTAATATGTGCCCCCCCCCCCGCCCCAATTAGGGGACATTGGTTAGCATTAGATAAGGGGAACGTTCCCAATCCTCTTGGACACGGATTTCCTCTTGCAAAAAGTGTCAAACGATCCTCATTAGGTAAGGTTTGTATGACAACTCATTCCCAAAAAACAAAATTGACGCTAACATGGATTGCAAAGAGGCAGGTTTTCCGCTTTCTCCACCACGTGTTGTACAGTGCCAGGCACAGGAAAATCGTTAGTTACTTTTGCCAAGAGGAAAATCGTTTGACATCTAGGTGGCAACGGCCAACGTACCCAGCTCAGATTCACACGAAGGCAAAGCTCAGGCTCAGATTCGGGTCGGCACAGCGGCCTAATGCCTCATTCATTTGTAAATATTAAAATATATATATATATATATATATGTATAAACCAATTCACACTTTTTAGTGAGGCGACCTCTTAGCGAGCTGATTTTAGTTAAGCTCAGCTCAGGGTCGCTTAGAACGAGCTCAAATCCAAGATCAGGCTTGGCTCATGATAAGCCGAGCCATATACTAACCTAATTAATTTAAAATAGTGACCGTTGCACCCAATGCACACAGGGATAGATAAAATATTAAAAAAAAAAAAAAATTCCAACGGTAAAAATAAACCAATCACCACATCTAGAATGACTAGACGTGCATCAAATTCTGATGTGGACCTCGAATTTATCCTTAAAAAAAGAAAACTCGAGTGGATTACAGACGGTTTCCATTGTTTAAAAAGATTTAATTTGTCTTTCACTTCGTTCAAGCTAAGACCATTTTATTTATAAAAATCTAATGAAGAAGATTCCAAGAGCAAAAAGAGGTTTGAGAGGCTTCGTTTGTACTTCGCACTTAAAAAAAAAAAAAAAACACAAAGCCATTAAAGCGACCCTCTTTCCTTCTTCCTTACCATCTCCGTGAACTCCACGCGGTGTACCGTATTAAAATAAGACGAACCACCCAGTTTAAACTAAACCAGGCCGGAGTAACTGGTTCCGGTTCCGCTTTATCCATGATTCCCGACACCCCACCGACACTTTCCGATACGATCGCTAACTTAGATCTTCAGATGTACGGTTGAGATTTAAACAACATCTCCGGATTCCGAGATTGTTCTTTTAAAATCGGACTTCTGCGATTTTTGCCGCTTGTCGATCTGTATGCGGCAGAGGCAGAGAATCCCGAAGCGGAAGAGAGGAATCGTTGGCTAAATCACCGGCGGGAACGGAGTAGTTGTCGGAGAATCGCCAAGCGCCGCCACCGCCGCCGCTTGTTTTCCCGTTTCTCTGGTGGTCGTCGTGGATCTGTCCGGCTTTTGAGTTGACCTTGCGGTCGTTGTCGGTGTTGTTGGTGATGTCAGTCAACGCAGATCTGAGCGTCGGCGGCGTAGATTGAGAGGCCGGAGTGACAGTAACTTTCTTTGTTCTTTCTCTGTTTCTGGCTTTTTTGTCGATTTTTGTTGTGAATTTAAGTGAAACGATCTCCCTTCTAGATTTGAAGAGGTTTTCATTGAGAGAAGTAGAGTAGGATCGGTAATAGTTACCGTTGGCGGCGGAGGTGGTGGTGGTAGTGGTGATGGCGCCGAGTACGATCAGAAAGGCGATTGGAGCGGTTAAGGATCAGACTAGTATCGGATTGGCGAAGGTCGCCAGTAATACGGCGCCGGAATTGGAGGTTGCGATCGTGAAGGCAACGAGTCACGACGACGATCCGGCGGACGAGAAATATGTCAGGGAGATCTTGAAGCTCACGTCCTACTCGAGGGGATATGTGAACGCCTGCGTGGCTATGGTGTCCAAGCGGCTCGGCAAGACACGGGACTGGATCGTGGCGCTCAAGGCACTGACGCTTGTTCACCGGCTGTTATCCGATGGAGATCCGGTGTTTCAGCAGGAGATCCTGTACGCGACCAGACGAGGAACTCGGCTTCTCAATATGTCTGATTTTCGCGACGAGGCCCACTCTAATTCATGGGATCACTCTGCATTTGTTCGGACCTACGCTCTGTATCTTGATAAGAGGCTTGAGTGTATGGTATATGAACGGAAACAGAGAAGAGGTGGTGGCAGCGGCAGCGGCAAAGGCGGGGACGATCGATTCGGGCAGAGAGACGGTCGGTGGGGGTCGCCGCCGTCGCGGCCGTATGAGAATGATTACGGAGAGTTCAGAGATGAGCCCAATTACGGTAGCTATGGGATGCGCCGGTCGAGATCTGACGGGGATGTGAATGAATCACAGGAGCGAGAGGAACGGAAGCCACCAACTCCCTTAAGGGATATGAATCCAGAGAGGGTTTTGGGGAGGATGACCCAGCTGCAACGGCTTCTCGATCGATTCTTAGCTTGTCGCCCCACGGGCATGGCGAAGAACAGTAGGATGGTTCTTGTTGCGTTGTACCCTGCTGTTAAGGAAAGTTTCCAGCTTTATGCGGATATCTGTGAGATTTTGGCTGTGCTGCTTGATCGATTCTTTGACATGGAATACGCCGATTGTGTGAAGGCTTTCGAGGCCTATGCCAGCGCTGCGAAGCAGATTGATGAGCTTGTGGCTTTCTACGGGTGGTGCAAGGACACCGGAATCGCAAGGTCGTCGGAGTACCCGGGGGTGCAGAGGATTACCGAGAAGCTTCTGGAGACGCTGGAGGAGTTTATGAGGGACAGGGCAAGAAGGCCAAAGAGCCCGGAGAGAGTCCCTGTGGAAACCCCGCCGGTTGCTCAAGAGGAGGAGCCTGTACAGAGTATGAATGAAATAAAAGCACTGCCTCCGCCGGAGAACTACACTCCACCGCCGCCTGAGCCTGAACCCAAGCCACAGCCGCAGGTGGCAGAGGACTTGGTGAATTTAAAGGATGAAGGCGTGTCTGCCGAAGATCAATCCAACCGCTTGGCCCTTGCTCTGTTTTCTGGCCCGGGTGGCACTGGAAATGGCTCGTGGGAATCATTCCCATCAAATGGTGCTGCGCCTGGGCAGCCGGAAGTAACCTCTGCGTGGCAGACGCCGGCCGCCGAGGCCGGAAAGGCCGATTGGGAATTGGCTCTGGTGGAGACGGCAAGCAATCTTTCAAAGCAGAAAGCCACGTTAGCAGGTGGGTTTGATCCATTGCTGCTTAATGGCATGTATGATCAGGGGGCGGTAAGGCAGCACACTAGCGCCGCACAATTGAGCGGCGGGAGTGCCAGCAGCGTCGCATTGCCAGGGCCGGGCAAGACAACAACACCGGTGCTGGCCCTTCCGGCCCCGGACGGCTCAGTCCAGACGGTGGGTCAGGACCCATTTGCTGCATCAATGAGCTTTCCACCGCCATCCTATGTGCAGATGGCAGACATGGAGAAGAAACAGCAATTTCTTGTGCAGGAACAGCAGCTATGGCAGCAGTATGGGAGGGAGGGGATGCAAGGCCAAGTCAGTTTGGCCAAGATCAGTGGCGCCGGCTACTATGCCCCCGGTCCACCGGCGATAATGCCATATGGGATGCCACCTCCGGTCAATGGTATGGGATATGGAGGTCAATACTACACACCCTACTGATTTTGATCCATGTCTGAATAACATGTTGATGCTACATTGCACAGTAACTGTTTTTTAGATTTTTTGTTTTTCTCTTGTTCTCTTTCAATCTTATTATGTGTTCATCTGTGTACTTATTTGTGTGTGGGAAGGGAAGGAAAGAGAGACAGAGATGGAGTTTGAACTGTTATAGGGGTTGAGTATGTTCCATTAACAATTCCACTTGTTCTTTTGTAATGATCCCTTCATGGGTTTTGGAGAGTTTGTTTAAGTTCATTTTTTTTCCTTTAAAGTATTTTATAAGAGAGAAGATAACAAGAGCCAACTCAAGCACAGCCATACACAATTTTGAGGGGTGGTCTTTGAATCAATCAGCTTGCACAAAGGGATCTTATAAAGATAAGTTATTTGGTTAAGACAAGCCCTTAAAGGGTAAAGGGTGGCAATTTTACCCGCGAACCAATACAAAATTAGCAGGTTAGGATTTATTGTAACTGTGTTCTAGGTCAAAGCGGGTCATAAATTGATGTTGTTTGGTTGACTCACATAATGGTTTACTCTTATCTCAACATGACACAAACACGGCCTGTCAACATGAATTGCCACCTCCTATGTCATACGAACTGAGAACCTCACATAAACCCAATAACAAATTAGTGGGTTAAGGTTTACTGTAATTGTATTTCGGGACAATGAGGGTCAACCTGCTTTGATATGATTACCCAACCCATAAACACCCATAACCAAGGACAAGCAAACCCATAAAAGATGGATTTTTTTTTTTTTTTAATTTTTTTTAAACTAACGCAAAAGGATGGATGATGCCAAGGGTTTTAGATAAGAGTAAGATTTTTGGATAAACAAACTTAAATTATTTGGGTTTGTGTGTGTTATGTGGAAACTTAGATCTATGATCGTATGCAACAAACAAGAAGAGAGAAATCAAAACAGAAAGCAATCACACCACAAGAGCAAAACGATTTACGTGGTTCAGCTTTGAAGCCTATGTCCACGGGTGAAAACGGAGAAGAGCTTTCACGATGATCGAAGAATAGAGATTACAATGAACAGTGCAGCGGCATGGAAATCGAAAAAACCTTATATATAAACTCTCAAAACCCTAATCTGCATGGGTCAGATCCGGACCCCAAAACGAATACGGGTCAATTTTCGGGTTATATTCAGGTTTTTCAGATCATCATCCCAGGTTACATCTCGGGTTGAATACAAGACATTTAACCCAACAGTGTGGAGTGTGGAAATACAAATCGCAGCACATTTTGTGTGGATAAGGCGTGATGGAACTTTCAGTTTGTTGGATCCCCACCAAATGTATGAGACAGATCCTCACCTGCTCCATTTAGCGTTGCTCTAACCATATAGTGACGCATGGCCAAAATGACGGGAAACTAATTTAACACGAAAGAGAGTAAAAATAAATTGACTTTATTGCTTATAAACAATTATATTTTCATCACAAGTTAGGGCAACACTCTGGGATTATGTACGGAAATTTGCTTTTCGTGATGTATTAGGATGACATCAGGGGTTGAGTATCAGTAACTAAAAGTGACTTTCACTTTGGGGGGGGGGTGTTTATCACTTTTCAGCAGTGATTTGTCCACCCCCTAATGCTATCCTAATAAAAGTGACTTTCACTTGGGGGGGGGGTGTTTATCACTTTTCAACAGTGATGTGTCCACCCCCTAATGCTATCCTAATACATCAGGAAAAGTAGATTTCTGTATATAATCTTTTCTGGCTAGAGGGATACTGGCCTAAGGATTAGAGTCCACATAGTCTTCAATCGACTGTATGGACAGATATGCCTCCAAATGCATTTAAGGCTTCAACTGATCACCTACCCCCACCACCTTTATGCGCATTCTTCCCAATTAATCATCCATGATTTAGACTTTTTTTTTATTTATAATCTTGATTTAGACATTTGTTTTTGGGTAAATATCTTGATTTAGACATTGTTATGCTATAATTTATCCATTATTTTAGTTGATTCCATTCGGGGACACTGGTTGGCTCGATTGGAACTAGCTTGGCTGGACCTACACTAGTTTGGCTGGATTCAGGATCCTCTGCAGTCGTTAAATGACATTAATGAGCAGCGATTGTCTACAGCACAAATTTGATTGAAATTTTAATTTTTTTTATATGTGCCACTCTATAGACGTTAATGGATTTTTAGCATTGTAGTGGAGTCTGAGTCCTTTCTCTGTGTTATGGATCCCATACCAGCCACGGCAGCCAACAAACACATGGGACAGTACAACGCAGATTAAAAAAAAAAGAGTTAAAACCAATACTCAGGATCCACTCAGAATCAGGATAATTAAAGCCATGGTTATTAGGATTGTGCGATCCTATATCATACCAAAATCTTAGATTATAAGATTATTGTAGGATCTCATCCTAGATCATGGGATTTTACGATCCTATGATCTAAAATTATTCAAGCAACCATAATCGATTATGTTATGATCTTACAAAAAAAAACACATTTTTTCTGATTGTAGAACATTAAAGCTTAATAAAAAGATCCCCAATTATAAATACTAATTACTTACTTTAGCTTAAACTACTAAAGAAATAATGAATATGATTCTTCTTTTCTAAAGTTTTCACATCGTTTTATTTATTTCATTGCAGAGTCGAACTTGTTATAATAGATCTAGACAATAGTCAAGTCGATGCTAATTTGATTGGAATTATCATATTTTGGTGATATTAGATCGTAGGTGGAGTTTCAAGTCAACTAGAAGCAATCATAATCTTATTTCTTGTGGCAATGTGAACTTGTCACATCTGATAATAAAATACCTTCCTTTGCTAGAACAACTGGAGAATGAATGAGTTTTGTGTGTTTTTCTTTTAACCATAGTGGAAAAGAGGTTGATAATTGATAGAAAATTAATCTATGGGGTAATTTGTGTTGAAGAAAAGTAATGTTAAATTTAATTAATTTTTCTTTAATGATTATTTAGCATATATCATTATTATTTGTGGTTTTCCATTTTATTTTTTACAAAAAATAGAATCTTACGAGCCTTGAGCCCCCCACTGATCCTATGTAGGATCTCGATTTTAACAACCTTGGTTAAAACCATAGTTTGTCGACTCCTTGAGTCAATTTGGTGACTCGGCCAAGTTAACTAGATTCCTAAGGTATAGGAGTCAAGTCAGGTAAGTGAGTCCCTTATATACCTAACTCGGCCGAGTCATGAGAGTGACTTGACTGACTCCTCTGACTCGGCTGAGTCTTAACTTTTTTTCTTTGAACAATATAAAACATTAAAACTTAATACAAAAGCCTAATCACTTAATTTAGGTTAAGATAACTTAATTACTTGAGTGACTACGTCTCCTGCTTTCTGAAAAATGTTCAAATCGTTTGGTTTCTTTATGCAGGTGTTCATTGTATAGTTTGAGAATTGGACCGACCATTGAACTGGTAAGTTAAACAGTTTAGGTTTAAACGGGTTTGATTGTTAGTTTACATGATCTAACTATGATTTTCTTTAAATAGAAGTAAAATGTAATAAAATACCATAAAATAAATAATGCATGAAAAGGCTTGTGAGTGAGTTTCTAATTTCTAGACATGCCAAAAACTGTAATAAAAATACTAAAAAATAAAACAATTCATAGAAAATTGAGATCAGAATTCGATAAGACAAGTTCTTAATTTGATAAAAAAATAAAATTCGATTAGCTTTATTAGAATTGGGTTCATAAAAAAACTAGCAAAAACTAGTCGGTTTTAACCTATTTTTTTTTGTTCTATGCGGTTTTCAGTAGATTACAGTTTTAAGCCTATATAAAACCATTTAAGGGTGTCAGTTCTAGTCAAATTGAGTTGGACCGCCTAGTTTTGTTTGGTTTTAAAACTATAGTTCACTGTTTAGGTACTACATTACCGTTATGTAACTGGTAGATTTTTATAATTAGTTTTTCCCTTGATAATTTTTAGTTTTAATTGCTATTAGAGTTCTTATTAATTATTATGCTGAATTTCTACTATATTTGCATATCTTTATATATAGACTTAAATTTTCATATTAAGGTTTATGTTATTCTTCTTGCTTGTATGTGTTAGATTGTTAAATGAGGTTATAATATCTTTAGAATTGTATTGAGTCTTCATAGAGAAGAATTATTTTGTCTTGACTATTGAGAATTTTGTATGATCATAATATAAAATGCACATATTTATCATAGAATTTGATAATACTTGATTTAAAATACTATCTATAATTTTTAAACTTTTTTTATATTTTATAAAAATATAAATAAAAAGTGAAACGACTCCCCAAGTTGACTCCAATGACTTCTGAGTCGATTTCACTTCTAAGCTATCTAAGTCGAATCAAAAATCTAAATCGATGAACCTTGGTTAAAACCTCAACAAAAATAGTTGTCATAACTAAAAAAAAGTTAAAACCAATACGGAGGATCCACTCCGGACACTAAGGGACGCCATGTGAAATAAAATGGGTGGGTGATGCATTTTTTGAAAATAGAATATCAATTTTATTCCATATGACACCCTTGTTCTGGACACCATCCTAAACACCAAATCCTTGACATAACATCCTTTTCTCAAATATTTTTTTCTGTTCACTAATAAATTGACTAATTACATAGATCAACAACTTAGAGTAAGGATGTTCTTCACTTTTGGACATTTTGAAAAGGATCTTCTCCTGCCAGCCTATGATCTCCTAAGGTCCTGTCTAATAGGTGACAGGAGATGATTGGCGGGAAAAAGTGAATTGCATTTTTCAAAAATTGCAATTCACTTTTTCCCTCCAATAGTGTCCT
>JAOXJP010171689.1:0-12661 GCA_025762735.1 Platanus orientalis
ATGTTATGCTATCACATGACCCAAGTCAAAATTTGGGTGCTGACAGACCCTTATTTCCTTCGCAACACCTGACTTTAATTTCAGGCATTGAGAAGAAAATTCAGGCATTGGAATGAATTTTAGGCATTAAGCCTGGATTAAAAATCATGTTTTCCAAAATTGGTTATGTGTGTGTGTGCCCTAGGTGTAGTGCAAAGACCCAGGAGAAACCCTACCCCTCTGGGCCCCATCTTTATGACCCAAAAACCAAGGTTGGGTGCTGATTCCAATACCCAATGCCTAAATTACCCCTGAATTAAATTTGGGTGTTGAACATTCAGTCATTAAACCAAAAACCAGGTGTTAGGTCTATAACAAATAACCAAGTGGCCTACTTTGGGAGATCATATCTCCACGTGGCCTAAAGCCATAACCCACCCAAACCATGGGTTCCACAGCATTGGGACCCACAAAACCATCTTAAAAGATTACATGAACATGCTGATTTGATTAGCTCTCAATGCCTGATTTTCATGCTGAATTAAATTTAGGCGTTAGAAATTCAAGCGTGGAGATGAAATACAGGCATTAAGCTTGTAACATAGAAAACACTATTTCTCTCTTTTCTTCCCCTCATTCCAGGGTTGACCGTAACCCTAAAGAGCTAAATCAAAAACATTTTAGAGGGGTTGACTATCCCTCTAAAGGTCCAATTCAAGAGGGGTTTCCTGCAATTAGAATAGGACAACAAAATGACAGTTTTTGGATTTTTCAAGAACCAATGCATGAATTTCACCCTGAATTAAAATCAAGCATTGAAAAATCAGGCATTGAGGGTAAAATTAGGAGTCAAGATTGAGAAAAATCTAGCAAACACATAACTCATGTTCATAAAGCATGAACATTGACATAAATTGAAACTTGTATGAATGGGAGAAGCCACCCTAAAAAGACGAGTATTTGGGGTGCCTAACACCTTCCCAAAATGCAACCAAACAACTCACTCCCAATTACAGAAACGTAGAGTGGTATTAGGAGTTAAACCCCTAAACCTTTGGGTCTAGACTTCTCTTTTTCCCCGAAGAGGAGAACTAACATCCAACTCTGTCAGTTAAACCCTGAGTTGGTGGCAACTCTAAGCAAAGCCAAACCCTCGCACAAAGGGGTTAACAACCCACAAGGAGAAGTGGGCCCCTAATGTCCACAATCTCAATTGTAATACTACAAAACAAAAATTAACTACTTCCAAGATTAAAAGATACTCATTTTGAAATGAGAAAGTTGCGCATTTTTACAACTCCCAGGTAGAAGTTACTCATTTAACGGGTGGAAATTACTCATTTCGTAAGTAAAAGTTACATATTTATATTGGTTATAATTCTAAATGAATATGAAATGGTCAACAGAGGAAATTAATGATTCTTATTTGATCGATAATCAGCTAGTAACATGTCAATTATACACCGAAGGTTGGTAAAAACTAAGCGACAATGCCCCCTAAACCAAATGCCACTACGGTTAAAAGTTACATAATTCACCAATAACAGTTACTGATTTATGGTTAAAAGTTATATATTTTTTCATTAAAGTTACACATTTTTACAAGCATCCATCACAATTTTTTGCCAGTCCTTTGACCGGTCAAGCATAAAGTAGTATATGGTCTATCTCCCATCCTTCATTCCTGACCGGTTAAGATCACTAGTTTTAAAAAAAATTATAACAACACTACAAATTTTTGGATCACCATCTACCACAATTTTATGAGTAAAGGCTTCTTAATCGTACAAATAATGTTATAAACTAGTACGAGTAAAGTTACTCCCATAAATTAAAAATGATAACATTATTACAAGTAGATTATTTATCGCTAATAATACAATTGACTAAATTTAACAAATTAATGTCACACACTACATTAATCGTGCTATAGTTGATCACCTGGTTCTATTTTTCTTTATAATATTATAACTGGTAGTTGAGTTTGAAATTTCAATGGTTCGATACCAAAGATCCTAGAGGGGGGTGAATAGCCTTAATTTAAATTAATTTAACTATTTAGCCTAGTTTTTAATTCTCTTTAGTTTACTTGTCTCAAAATAAAAGTATAACTTAGGTAAATTAATAAATGAATGCTAATATACCACAGGGCTTCTCATTACTTATGCCTATAACAAAGCGAGAGCAAGGAAATTAGTTTCACTTTAGATTTTGCTTAAAGTATAAATAATGTAAAACAAAGCAAAAAAAGAGTCACACCATGACACCAAAAGTTATAGTGGTTTGGCACACATCCACTTTCTTATATTTTTTTATTACTATTTCTAAAAACTATTACAACAGAAATTAGAAAACCTGAAATTTACCTATAAATATCCATAGAAATCCTCCATCTTGTAAATGCATGCCTAGTGTCTCCGGTGGGCACACTCTTATCCATGACTCCGATTGACAATCAACTACACTTGGCTCCAACAAGTGCTTCATGAGAATCTGCCCTTAGTGAATCCATCAAAGGCTGCAAGTTTGTTCAAAGTTGTAAAACTCATACAGTTGAATATCTCTTTGTAGACTGATTTGACTATGATGTACACGTACACTTTGGAGAAACAAAGATTTTACTATAGGAATGACTCCACAAGCTTCCAACGAATATAACTCACAAGTTGGAAAACTTTAATCACGTCCTTGGAAATGGTTTTTACTATTAGTAAAGGCTAAAGGTCATTTGCATAATCTCTTTCAAGATTTACAAAAATTGGCTCAAGAATGATGAATTTTCATATAGAAATCAAGGAGAGTTTTTCTCTTATTTCATATGAACTCATTGGACTTTGTTCCCTTTTTGTAGAGTAAGAAACAAAGTTTAAAAAAATCCCAACGGTTCTTTTCTAATGAGAAAAAGACTTGCTGTTAGAAGATCTCAAATTCCAAATTTATAAATATGGATAGCAGCATGACCAGTCATGAATGAGCTATGACTGGTCATGACCTCCATCTTGTTCTCCATTTTTCTCACCATTAGATAGATCCTGTCAATTTGAGTACTCGTGGGTCACAACCGGATGTCGAGGTCAATAGTTATGGTTGTTTGAAGTTCAAGGGCCAAAATCCCAGAATTTACAATTTTGCCACTCCCAAACTGTCATGCATGAGTTAGGAAATCTTGCTCTTTTCATGATCAGTCATGACTGACCTATGACTGGTCATGGTGCCCTATTTTACATATTTTGACCCATTTAGTCCACCATGTGCTCCAATCAATGTGGGACTTTCTCTAAACTTTGTGTGGGTCTTTCTAACCCATTCTAAGTCCACCTAAGGTAAAAAAAGAAATGGTCCAATTCATGGTCCAATTTAGAAGTTACTCATTTTGTTGTTAAAAGTTACATATTTTTTCAATAAAGTTACACGATTATATAAAAGAAAGTTACACATTTTTATTAGCATCCACCACAATTATTTGTCAATCCTTTAACCAATCAAGCATAATGCAGTATTTGGTCTATCTCCCATCCACCAATCCTGACCGATCAAGATCACCAATTTTAGAATTATTTATAACAACACCACAATTTTAGGAGTAAAAGTTTCTTAATCCTACAAATAAAGTTATATACAAGCACGAGCAAAGTTACTCCCATAAATAAAATATGATAGCACTTATATGAATAGAGGTTATTTTCCACTAAGAGTACAAGTTACTAAATTTGACAAATTAATGTTACACAATACATTATTCATGCTATAGTTGATCACCTGGCTCTATTTTTTCTTATAATATTATAATTGGTAGTTGGATTTGAAATTCCAAAGGTTCAAATATCCGAAGATCCTAGAGGGGCGAATAGGACTCGACTTATCATGCATGAGTTAGGAAATCCCACTCTTTTCATGACCGGTCATAGTGTCTTGTTTTACATATTTTACTTATTTGACCCATTTTAGTTCACCATGTGACCCAATCAATGTGAGACCTTCTTTAGAATTTGTGTGGATCTTTCTAACCCATTTAAGTCCACCTTAGGTCATAAATGGTCCAATAAAGCGAATCACTTACAATCAATCAACACTTGAATCCAAGAAACACGCCCTCAGACCCTTGTATTCTATTGACAATAATTGGAGGTTTACTCTTTTTGTAAGAGTGTAAAAGCAAAGGGGTATATCCCATATATTTATATTAAAATATTCATTTATTGAATTTGTTATATATTTTTTGTATTACGGATTTACGCATGAAATTTGTGTCAACAATGACAATCCAATGAGAAAAACTTACCTATCAACATGACTTAAAGTTATACAGTTTCATAATTAAAAGTTACACATTTTTATGAGTAAAGGTTCCTTCACATGAAAGTTACCCAATCCCACGACTTAAAGTTACTCAATTTTTAACTGAACTTACACATTTTTACATACCCACTCTCACGACTTAAGGTTACTTAATTTCATTATTAAAAGCTATAAATGTTTATAAGTAAAGTTCTTTGCACATAAAAGTTACTCAATCCCACAACTTAAAGTTACTCAATTTTTTAATTGAAACTTACACATTTTTACATACCCATTCTCATGACTTAAAGTTACTAAATTTCATAACCAAAAGTTATACATTTCTATGAGTAAAGGTTTCTTGCACACATATAAGTTACTCTCACGACTTAAAGTTACTTAATTTAAACTAAAACTTACACATTTTTTTTCAAGACCCCATCTTGACAGGTAAAGAAAATTCCTAACAGGTTGAGATGAATCCTAACCGGTCAAGAAAAATTATGACCAATCAATAAAAATCCTAATAGGTCAAGTCGGTCATAATTGGAAAATTTTGTGTTCATGATTTTCTCCAACGGTTCTATTTTTTACTATTAAGGGTCAATTAAAGCATAGTTTTTCTCCTCTATAAATAGGGAACAAACTCCACTGGTTTTTAAGAAGAATCCAAAAAAACTCTTCATGATTTTTACATAAAAAGCCATTGTTCTTTAGTCAATTTGTAAATCTATAAAGAGAGTGTGAACAAACTTGAGCCTTTACCAATAATACAACTCTTGCTAAAGTTCTTGAGATAAGCTTTTCAACCTAATAGTTATACATTTTGGAAGCATGGAGAGCTATTTTTACAATATTTCTCCAAATAAGGTGTGCAACATAGTCAAATCATCCTATAAAGTGGAAATCAGCTCCACGGTTAATGTTCTTGAATATGTTACATTTTCTTCAACCATTTAGAGCTTCAATAGTGTCTACCTTCCCCAACCATACTCTCTTTTGTAAGGTTCAAATGATTATAAGGAATTATATACTATAGGTCATGTGTATTAAGTTGTTGAGGAAATTTTCTCTAAGGTTGCATCCATGTATTTTGTAATTGTCGAAACCCAAAATATGGTAGTGTATATATTATATTATGATCATTAGGAGACTCTTATGGCTTGATTCACTTTAACAAAATAAAGTTTTTGTGGTGCAAAACATTCCTTCCTCAAGCGAACTGTAATGGTTGTGTTGGCCATTATGTTTCTAGGCATACATGTTCCTCTTGTCTTGATTGTAATCCTACATAAAAAAAATTTATCCACTTCCAAGATTAAAACATACTCATTTTCAAAGGAGAAAGTTACACTTTTTTACAAGTCCTAAGTAGAAGTCACCCATTTCACAGGTAGAAATTACTCTTTTCTCAAATAAAAGTTACACATTTATATTGGTTATAATTCTGAATGAATAAGAAATAGACAATAGAGAGAATCACTGATTTTTATTCGATTGATAATCAGCTAGAGATATGTCGATTACATACCGAAGGTTGGTAAGAACTGTGGGACAATGCCCCCTAAATCAAATGCCACTCTAGTTAAAAGTTACACAATTCGATAATAAAAGTTACCCATTTTTTTGTTAAAAGTTACATATTTTTTTCAATAAAAGTTACACAATTGTATAAAAGAAAGTGACACATTTTTATAAGCATCCACCACAATTCTTTGTCGGTCCTTTGACCGGTCAAGCATAAAACAGTATTTGGTCAATCCCCCATCCACCAATCTTGACCAATCAAGATCACCAATTTTATAATTTTTATAACAACACCACAATTGTTTTGGATCACCAACTAGCACATTTTTTTAGTAAAATTTTCTTAGTCCTATAAACAAAGTTATATACTAGCATATACTAGCATGAGTTAAGTTACTCTCATAAATAAAAGATGATAACACTTTTACGAGTAGAAGTTATTTACTGTCATTAAACCCTTTTAATGGCGTTTGAATGAACGTCGTAGAAAGTTATTGGACAAAGACGGCATGCAAAAAATGCCGTAAAATGCTACTTTTAATGACGTTCACATTCACACAGTAAAAAGTGACTTTTTACAACATGTGATGAACTCCGTAAAAAGTGACTTACCCATCTTTTTGTGGCATTTTTCACACACTATAAAGGGTTATTTTTATGGCATACACACGAACACAATTAATGGGTTTTTTTATTAAAATAAAAAACCTTCTTTTTTTGTTTCTAAGGCTGAAGTTGCAATGGATGCACCAATTGAGCCATTAATACCCATGAAAATATGAATAACACAAACATCAATTTGTTGCACAACATTGACAACTAAATTTTTTTTAATATTAAATGGAACAAATGGAAATAGTGTTTGAAACCACTCGTTATTTGAAAAGAAGAAAGAAAGGAATATGTAGAGTACAAAAGGATATTGATATGACGATTATGATCTTGCCAATCCCAGAAGTATTTCTGCTTTAACTTCTGGTTTGGGGATTGAATTGGTCTGTAGATTAGGTTCCAAAACTATTTAACCTTTTGGCTTGGCACTCAAATCAGGAACAACTTCACTTTCAATAGGGACAGCAGTGTTAGGGCCTTCCTCCATAGGTGTAGATAGAGTCTTATCATCAACAGCTGATGGTAGAATAGTATTCCCAATTTGCTAAATTTCCTGTAAAATATGAGCAGAGGGATATTATAATTATAAGTTCCCCAACTTTCAATATTTAAAACAGAAAACGTAAATCAACTATTAAATTATAGAAAACTGCATATTAGGGAGTTCACAACTATATACTAAGATATATTATTTCCAGGTATTACTAAATTTTTTTTAACCATTGATTTCTAATGAACTATTAGTGAAGATTGACAACATTTGCAATAGAATAGTCATCAAATTAACAAGCTTCTAAAGGGGCCCTTTTGGATCAAGTAAGAGCCTAGGTATGCTATTTAGACAAAACAAGATAAAGAGCCTATTTATAAATATTTTTTTCACATGTGGCAGCTAACGTGGTAGCCCAAAACGGATACATTTGTTTCTCCATGCCACCCTCTTTCTATGTCACAAGTTTCAACCCCAAAGATTTCAGCCAAATGGCAACTGAGAATAATTTATGGTTATGTATTTAAAAAATTGGTAGAAGTTTAATGGTTATTTCATAGGAGTATGAGGCTGATGCAGACAAGGAATTATAGAGGTGGGTAATCCTAAATGTGCCCTTTCAGATGAACAGTCTAGATTTCCATGTCAGCACTTCAAGTGATCGAAATCCATTGCTCTGAAGCTTAAAAGCCTATAGTTTTAGAACAGACCACAAATAGCTCATAGTTAAAAAACAATGGATCTTCTATGATGGTAATCACGTGCTACCTTTATCTCATCAACAAGCTCTTTGGGAGCAATCATTGTGTTCAAGAACTCATCAATTTGTTGTAGTGTTACCTTCTGATCCTATCAGTGGAAAGCAATGCAAGTTTAGTGACCTCCAATCATTTATAGTAAATAAGATTGCAAATAAAGATGATATGACAGATGGAAAAATAAAACTTTTATATCATTGGCGCCATTATGTGGGGCCCCAAATGCATCAATTAAGGCCATTGAGAACATCCTGGATGAACCTTAACTGTAAGAGTCCTGTCAATGAGCCATTTTAATTGTTTTTTGAGTTCAATATAAGAATGAAAGATTCAACAGATACCAAAAATGATTAGGGAAAAAAGAGGTTTAATAAAAAAAAAGAAGTAGATAGATCGTAAAGTAAAGAAATCTTTGGATTTTCCAACTTGATAGATTTAGAGTCTATTTCCTCCCCAAGAGGTTTTAACTGTCCCGACTTGTTTGGCTAGGCCCTATGAACAAGATACAGGACCAAAAAAACATGGTCCTACTAGGCTACAGATCAGTTTCCCTTTAAAAACTTCTTAAAGATGAAATTAAAAGTTGATAAGGCATCAAAGAGTTACTCCACAAATAGAAGCTTCTTGCCAATAAATTGAATGAGTGCAGCTAAACCCAAAAGTTGAAGTACTGCTTCTATCTACAAAAATTACATCCAAGCCAACAAAGTTAAAATTACATAAAATGAGCATCAAGATACCTGAAGGGAAATTCATAGAAAACCCAAGTTGCAACACATTTCCACAACCCAACCTCTAAAAATGAGAGTAAACCTAAGCCAGTTGCTGCAGCTATTCCAACAGTAACAGACAAAGCATCAAAATCCTCCTGCACTTGGTGAAACTTAATCAGAAATGAGAAAATATCCATTAATAAAAGAAATTAGTCACATTCACAATGACCCAAGAAATCAAATAGGCCCACCTTTTCAAGCAAATAAATGATCTAGAGTTACAAGAGACAAATGACCCTCTATGAAAGAGTTCATTATGGATAAAAATCATCAATTATATCATTTCTGACATCAGATTGAAGTAATCATTTTTCTCTTGATTGAGCCCCAAGTAGACATTGTAAACCTGTAAAACAATAAGATAAAAAAATTAAGATAATAACAAGAGATCATTGTCAGGAGGGCCAACAAAAGCTGAAGCACTTTCGGATTAAAGTTTGATTTAAAGATTAAGTTTTGATTTTGGAATTATAAATGAAACAAATTAACAAGAGATCATTGTCAGGAGGGCCAACAAAAGCTGAAGCACTTTCGGATTAAAGTTTGATTTAAAGACTAAATATTGATTTTGGAATTATAAATGAAACAAATTAGTGATACAATTGAAACAGAACAAACTTTAAAATGAAAGCTTTGATTGTTTTGGTCACTAGAAGTGGGTTCCTTTACTAAATAAATTAAGAAGGTACTTGTTTGAATTACTGTCATTGTCCAAGTATGCTAGGTGATAATGTAGTTGACGTAATATGATTTATCAACATCTAGTTACATTATAGCAATACCGAAAATCTCTTTTGGTGATGTGGAAGAAGCCTTCACATGCTCGCCAAATTGATCCATTATGTTTCAATAAATCGCATGCTACAAGTATGCAATGAATTAACTATAAACTGAACTTTCGCTTTCATGTTTTCCTCATGTAGAAGAACGCATGTGAAGTGCTACTAAAGATGCATAGGCTCCATCCTTTATCTTCATTAGCAGCTCATGTTTTCCCCTTTCAGCAATTACAGCATCCTTTACCATTACAATGATATTGGTCCCTTTGATTGTGGAGAGGCAATGGGCACCAACAATGGTTGTCCTATTCACCAGAGCAATAGTCTGCAAACAATAAAGAATGTTGGTTTCAGGTTAGAAAAATTAAAAGAAAAAGAATATAAGATTCTTTGCAAATGTCAGCTCTGTTAACAGAATTTCTCTTGAAAATGTTTAGAAAACAAAGGAGTCAGATGTTTGATACCTTTCCAGAGGGGATGCTCAAGCACAAGTCTCTGAAGATTTGCACATCTGGGTGTGTGGGGTATTTGAAGCTAACCTGATTCAACTCATTGTCACCCCTGACAGTAGGTAGAGTTGTACCTTCATCACTACTTGAATCAATCTTGGCTTTGCTGTCAAGAATGTCAAAAATAGAAGCTGTTGAATCCGTGGTTTTGTTGGAATTTGGAGCCTGCACTAGTTTGTAAAATTCCCATTACTGAAATTGCCAAAGCAAAGAAAACCTACAGACATATTATTATTAGAAACAGAAACAAAAACGACTTTAAAAGAGATAGAAGAATCAAACAATAGCCACTCTACCTTAACATTAGCAAATGCGGCTTTCCCATGTTGCACAAGAAGAGCTCTGACATAGAAATAAAGGGCGTTAGTACAATAGAGTGCGAAGGAGAAGCCAAAATCTGTCAATGTCCCTAGGCAATATTTGAAAGGTTTTGGGCTCGATTACAGATTCATATAGAGATCTAGATTATTGAGTGACCAAACTTCTTATGGGGCCATCTCTAGTTCCACAACATATTGGCCTGCACATCATATTGCAACACTTTCAGAAATCTGGCACATTGCTTAATGGCATTTACACAGTCCTATAGAAAAAGGAATCAAACATTAACCAATATAAAAACCAACTTTCGTGGTACTTTTTTAAAGGAGATTATAAGTTATGCTTCTTTATAATTTGACTTTGAGGATGCTAACATGGACCAAACACAGAGCAGCATATGAAGCTTGTTTCCCTTTGTTGGAACCTGTCTCAGCCAACTGAGTGTTCAATATTACCATAACTTGGCCAAGTAACTACCATATCAAACCCTTTATTTTCCACCACAATTAAGCAGTGATGAAGTAATGAAGCATGAAGAAAGATACATGTAGACTTCCTTATATAGAAACCCTTGAAGAAATGTATTAATTCACATATATAGAGATATCTAATGGACCAGTGGCACGTCGCATCAAAGTCCATTCCCTGTTGTTCATTAAAACCTTTTGCGCTACATCATTCAATAGAATCATTGCCATAAAAAAGACATTGGGCCACTGTCCTTCACTGACCTACCTCATAAAGCCCAAATCTCTCTACTGTCTTAGCCATCACCTACATCTGTATCATCCTATCCTGTCCTCAGCCAAACCCAATACTTCATGGTATCCAGAAGACTATTCTATTAAGAAATATCAGCTCATTAAGTATTGGATTGGGAATCCAATGAAGTTTATGTCTATAAGAAGGAACATGCTCTGATTGGATGTTTGAAGGTTGCATCCTTAAAAAACACCTGTTATGCCTTGAAATCCTTGCTGTTTATACCCAGAACAGAACACTTGTGGAGTCCTTAATTCAACAAGAAACCCATGATGAACAGCCAAGAAAGCCCATCCCAAACTGAACTACGATTCTCAAGCCACCATAATAATTCAGGTTTGAGTTAGTTTGGTTTTCGTTAGATTGGGTTAGGGCTGTAATCATAAACACCCAAAAACCAGCAGCTCTACCAATGGTAGTTTTGGTTTTCCCTACGAAAAAACATCTTACAAGACAAAATAAATAAAAATAATAGCATACATCCTATAAAACATATTGGGTAGTGTTATAAGCTACAGAGTTACAAATAGAATAATAGTAAATAAAAAATGACCTCCAACTGAGAATCATAAAGGCTAAAAAATCTTTTACTATCTAAAACAACAAAGTTTCCTATAAGCAGATATCCAAAACAGTTATAAAAACATGTAAACATACATCATATGGTTGATCTAGCCTAAGTGCCACACTTTTTTAAGCTTATAACGTTCCCACTCAACCAACCAAGTTATAAGTCAGCGAGATCAGACTTCTTGTATCACAAAGCAGTAAAGTGGATTATTGCTTTGTACACGTCTTGGCATTACAACCTAAAAGCACAGGTCACCATACTACCACAGTGAAACATCTTCAGCATCGCCCATATACCCCAATTTGGTGCTGTAAGGTTTTGTGTATTGTTAATATCCATGCACAAAACAATGCAAGTACATGTAGTGATCATGTGTATAGGACTTTATGATGTAATTTGCATACCTATGTAAGTCCAAGTTTTAGAGTTCGGGAAAGCACCAAGAAGATGGACTCAAATCTGGAATGACCAAGTGAAAGATACTCAAGCATCATTGAAGAATGACCAAGTGAAAGAGACTCAAGCATCATTGAAAAATTCCAAGTCTCTAATGCTAGCTACCTCAAGGAAGTCAACGCCTGAAACTTAAAGGTAAAAATCAGAAAGTTGGTAAGTTGGGCATGGGATGATCCGAATAGACAAAACACATATAAAAATATATGTATAACATGGACCCAAGTTTAAGGGAAGAAACCTAAAAGAAAAAAACCAAAAAAATGGTATAAAAAAAAAACCCAATCTGGGCTTAACAAGACCTAGGGACCTATCTTGGCTTTTTGGGACAGGTCACAACCTCCAGGACCGGTCCTAAATATCTAGGATCAGTCATGATCAGTGCAGGAAGCACTAGGACTGGTCATGAAAAATGCAACCAAATTTTGGTACCAGGACCTATCCTAGCTTTTCAAGACTGGTCATGAATAGTGCAGAAGCACCAAGACCCATCCCAACTTTCCAAGACCGGTCCTAAATGAGAAATTCAAAAATTTTAAATTTTAAAGCCTCTGATGGCTATATTTTTAACTATTGGAGAAAGAGTCATTGGGGGACAACTTACACTCTCTCAAACCTCTATAAAATGGGTCTTTGAGCCCCAAGAAAGAGAGAGAACTCTCATGATTGATCATATAGTCAAATCTTGTTGAAAGGAGAGCCAAAGAGAAAGACAAAAAGCCTATGAGTTAAATCCATGTTGTTGGCCTGTGACTTTGATAATTTGTATACATAGTTAAACCCTTTCAAGGTCTTGAAAGAGCTTCCCAAATCACTTAGTTATACTCATTGAAAGCTAAAGAAGTTGGT
>JAOXJP010171700.1:0-12660 GCA_025762735.1 Platanus orientalis
ATAATCATATTATATACATGTGATGATGAACTAAAATATTTTATTATAAATGTTAAACAAATAAAATAACATAAAAACTATCTCTGATGCCTTTGTCAGGACACCTATTCTAACATATACACGTTTGGGCTTGGGGCCCACCAGTACTAAAAATGGTACACAGTTACGCACAAGTGGAATTACGGTGTACAACTCATAAAAATGGTATGAAGTTACGCACGTTTGGGATTGTGGTGCACAATTTCAAAATTTGGAGCAAGCTGTCGCTCCTGTGGGCCTATAGTGTAGAACCTCACAAACTATCGAAAGTTATTACATTTTGGCTTGTGGTGCAGCACTCCCAAAAATGGTACAAAGTTACAAACAAGTAGGATTATGGTGCACAATTATGTAATAAGGTACGAATTTACACAAGTGTGGGCTTGGGGGCACAATTTCCAAATTGGTAAAAAGTTTTGCACGTGTGGGCTTAAAGATCTCAATTCCTTCAAGTGTTCCAAAGTTATGCATGTTTGGGCTTGTGGTGCACAACTCTTTAAAATGCTACAATATTACACACGAGTGGCGTTGTGGTGCACAACTTTGAAATAAGGTATGAAGTTATGCAAGTGTGGCCTTGTTGTGCACAACTATGGAATATTGTACGGAGTTATAATTTCAAAATTCAGTAAGAAATTTTACACGTGTGGGCTCGTAGTGCATAACATCTTCATGTGACCCAAAGTTATGCACACTTGGGCTTGTGCTACACACAACTCCTCTAAATGGCACAAAGTTACACACTAGTGCTATTATTTTGCATAACTTTGAAATAAGGTACAAATATGCGTAAGTGTGGATTTGTGTTGCACAATTCCTAAAAATGGTACAGAGTTATGCCGTTAAGGATTATGGTACACAATTTCAAAGTTCGATAGATAGTTTTGCACATGTAGGCTTTTAGTGCACAACTCCTCAAAGTGACCCAAAGTTACAAACATTTGGGATTGTGGTGCACAACTCATAAAAATTGTACAAAGTTACGTACAAGTGGGATTGTGGTGCACAACTCTAAAATAAGGTAAGAAATAATGGAAATGTGTGTCTGTGGTGTAAGATTATTAAAAATAGTACAGAGTTGGAGCTTGTAGCACACAATAAAAAATTCAGTACAAATTTTTGTTGAAGTGGGCTTCTAGTTCACCACACCTCCAAGTGACCCAAAGTTACACATGTTTAGGTTTACGGTGCAGAACTCTTAAAAATGGTATAAAGTTATGCACAAGTGGGATTGTGGTGCACAACTCTGAAATTAGGGACGAAATTACGCAAGCGTGGGCTTGTGGTGCACAACCCTAAAAAGTGGTATGAAGTTATGCACGTTGGAGCTTACAAGGCACAATTTCAAAATTCAGTACAAAGTTTTGCATGTGTGGGCTATTACTGCACAACTCCTTCAAGTGACCCAAAGTTATACATGTTTGGGCTTGCGGTCCACCACTACTAAAAATGGTACAAAGTTACGTACAACTAGAATTATGGTGTACAACTCGTAAAAAAGGTACAAAGTTATGCACGTTGGGGACTGTGGTGCACAATTTAAAAATTCGGAGCAAATTGTCGCTTGTGTCGGCGTGTAGTCCAAAATTCCACAAATTACCCAACGTTATTACAATTGGGCCTATGGTGCAGCACTCCTAAAAATGGTACGAAGTAACAAACAAGT
The DNA here is from genome assembly GCA_025762735.1 of Platanus orientalis. Lineage (NCBI taxonomy): Eukaryota > Viridiplantae > Streptophyta > Magnoliopsida > Proteales > Platanaceae > Platanus > Platanus orientalis. The sequence continues at coordinate 1,706 of JAOXJP010171700.1, forward strand.
GGGATTTTGGTGCATAACTATGTAATAAGAAACGACTTAACACAAGTGTGGGCTTGTGGGGCACAACTTCAAAATTTGGTAGAAAGTTTTACACGTGTGGGCTTATAGATTTCAATTCTTTCAAGTGCTCCAAAGTTATGCACATTTATGCTTGTGGGTGCACAACTATTAAAAATGCTACAATCTTACACCCAAGCGGTGTTATGGTGCACAACCCTGAAATAAGGTACGAAGTTACCCATGCGTGGGCTTATGGTGCACAACTCCAAAAGGTGGTACAAAGTTATGCACGTTGGGGCTTGCGGGGCACAATTTCAAAATTCAGTACAAAGTTTTGCACATGTAGGCTTGTACTGAATAACTCCTTCAAGTGACCCAAAGTTATACACGTTTAGGCTTGGGGTCCACCAGTACTAAAAGTGGTACAAAGCTACGCACAAGTGGAATTACAGTGTACAACTCGTAAAAATGGTACGATGTTATGCACGTTAGGGACTGTGGTGCACAATTTCAAAATTTGGGGCAAACTGTCTCTCGTGTGGGTGTGTAGTGCAGAACATCGCAAATTACCCAAAGTTATTACATTTGGGCCTGTGGTACAACATTCCTAAAAATGGTACAAAGTTACGAGCAAGTGGGATTTTGGTGCACAACTATGTAATGAGAAACGAATTTACACAAGTGTGGGCTTGAGGGGCACAACTTCAAAATTTGGCAGAAAGTTTTGCATGTGTTGGCATATAGATCTTAATTCCTTCAAGTGCTCCAAAGTTATGCACGTTGGGCTTATGGTGCACAACTATAAAAAAGCTACAATGTTATACACAAGCGGTGTTGTGGTGCACAACCCTGAAATAAGGTACGAAGTTACACAAGCGTGGGCCTGTAGTGCACAACTCCAAAAAATGGTATGAAGTTATGCACGTTGGGGCTTGCGAGGAACAATTTCAAAATTCAGTACAAAGTTTTACACATGTGGGCTTGTACTGCACAACTCCTTCAAGTGACCAAAGTTATACACGTTCGGGCTAGTGGTCCACCATTACTCAAAATGGTAAAAAGTTATTCACAAGTGGGATTACGGTGTACAACTCGTAAAAATTGTATGAAGTTATGCACGTTGGGGATTGTGGTGCATAATTTCAAAATTTGGAGCAAACTGTCGCTCGTGTGGGCATGTAGTGTAGAACTCCTCAGATTACATTTGGGTCCGTGGTGTAGCACTCCTAAAAATGGTACAAAGTTATGAACAAGTGGAATTTTGGTGCATAATTATGTAATAAGGAACGAATTTACACTAGTGGGCTTATGGGGTACAATTTCAAAATTTGGTAGAAAGTTTTGCACATGTGGGCTTATAGATCGTAATTCTTTTAAGTGCTCCAAAGTTATGCACGTTTGGACTTGTGGTGCACAACTATTAAAAATGCTACAATGTTACATACGAGTGGCGTTGTGGTGCACAACCCTTAAATAAGGCACGAAGTTATGCAAGTGTGGCCTTGTCTTGCACAACTATGAAATATCATTCGGAGTTGTGCACATTGGGGATTGTGGTTCATAATTTCAAAATTCGGTACAAAATTTTACACGTGTGGGCTTGTAGTGCATAACTCCTTTAAGTGACCCAATGTTGTGCACGTTTGGGCTTGTGCTGCATGCAACTCTTCTAAATGGTACATAGTTTACACACCAGTGGGATTATGCTACACAACTCTGAAATAAGGTTTGAATATGTGCAAGTGTAGACTTGTGTTGCACAATTCCTGCAAATGGTATAGAGTTATGCACGTTGAGGCTTGTGGTACATAATTTTAAAATTTGGTAGAAAGTTTTACACGTGTGGGCTTCTAGTGCACAACTCCTCCAAGTGACCCAAAGTTACGAACATTTGGGATCGTGGTGCACGACTCATAAAAATGGTACAAAGTAACACATAAGTGTGATTGTGGCACATAACAATAAAATAAGGTATGAAATAATAGAAATATGTGTGGTGTAAAACTATTAAAAATAGTGCAGAGCTGGGGCTCGTAGCACACAATTTAAAAATTCGCTACAAAGTTTTGTTGAAGTGGGCTTTTAGTACACACCACACCTCCAAGTGACCCAAAGTTATGCATGTTTAGGTTTGTGGTGCACAACTCTTAAAAATGGTATAAAGTTACGCACAAGTGGGATTATGGTGCACAACCTGAATTACGGTAGGAAGTTATGCAAGAGTGGGCTTGTGGTGCATAACACAAAAAAGTCGTAAGAAGTTATACATGTTGAGGATTATGGGGCACAATTTCAAAATTCAATACAAAGTTTTGCACGTGTGGGCTTGTATTGTAACAACATTTACATGGCCGAAACCTAAAGATAGCACTTATGTCCTATCTTGTGATGGCTCTCTAAAATTGTTCAGGGCTAGATATGGAGGCTTGCTAAGCGGGAAATGGAATGGCAATTGTGGGCTACTCAGGTTTGGCAAACTATATACATTACTAAGAGGATTGTTGGTGGCCTGTACTAGATCTATAGCCCCCATTACTATCCAAATGGATTCTAAGATTGCTGTGCACACTGTAAATGAAGTGTGTCCATGCCCGTGGCTGGAACTATATGCATTACTAAGAGGATTGTTGTGGCCCGTACTAGATCTACAGCACCCATTACTGTCCAAATGGATTTTAAGATTGCTGTGCACATTGTAAATGAAGTGTGTCCATGCCCGTGGAGAGTTCTAAGCTTGGTGCAGCAAATCCAAACTTTAATGAGAGAATTCCATGCATGTAGCATCACACATGTATGGAGGGAGGCAAATCAACCAGCAGATTATCTAGCAAATTGGGCAACAACAACTGATGAAATTCTTGTTTATCCTTGTGATTTTCCTTTAGAGCTTATGGAGAGAATTCATAAAGATGCTTCTCAATGTAATTATTCTCGTTTGTAATCTCTTTTGTTTTTTTATATAAAATTTAATTATCAAAAAAAATGTTATACACGTTCCACTACTACTAAAAATGGTACAAAGTTACACACAAGTGGGATTACGGTGTACAACTCGAAAAAATGGTATGAAGTTATGCACGTTGGGGATTGTGGTGCATAATTTCAAATTTTGGAGCAAACTATCACTCGTGTGGGCGTGTAGTGCAGAACTTTATAACTTACCCAAAGTTATTACATTTGGGCCTGTGGTGCAGCACGCCTAAAAATAGTACAAAGTTATGAACAAGTGGGATTTTGGTACACAACTATGTAATAAGGAACGAATTTACACAAGTGTGGGCTGGGGGGGCACAATTTCAAATTTTGGTAGAAAGTTTTCCATGTGGGGGTTTATTGATCTCAATTCCTTTAAGTGCACCAAAGTTATGCACGTTTGGGCTTATGGAACACAACTGTTAAAAATGCTACAATGTTACGCACAAGCGGTGTTGTGGTGCACAACCCTGTAATAAGGTACAAAGTTATGCAAGCGTGGGCCTGTGGTGCACAACTCCAAAAAGTGGAACGTAGTAATACTCATTGGGGCTTACGAGGCACAATTTCAAAATTCAGTACAAAGTTTTGCACATGTGGGCTTGTACTGTAGAACTCATTCATGTGACCCAAAGTTATACACGTTTGGGCTAGTGGTCTACCACTACTCAAAATGGTACAACGTTACACACAAGTGGAATTATGGTGTACAACTCGTAAAAATTGTACGAAGTTATGCACATTGGGGATAGTGGTGCATAATTTCAAAATTTGATGCAAACTGTCTCTCGTGTGGGCGTGTAGCGCAGAACTCCTCAAATTATCCAAAGTTGTTACATTTGGGTCTGTGGTGCAACACTCCTAAAAATGGTACAAAGTTACGAACAAGTGGGATTTTGGTGCATAACTATGTAATAAGGCACGAATTTACACAAGTGGGCTTGGGGGCACAATTTCAAATTTTGGTAAACAGTTTTGCACATGTGGGCTTGTAGTGCATAATCCCTTCAAGTGCTCCAAAGTTATGCATGTTTGGGCTTGTGGTGCACAACTCTTAAAAATGCTACAATGTTATGCACGAGTGGCGTTGTTGTGCACAACCCTTAAATAAGGTACAAAGTTATGCAAGTGTGGCCTTGTGTTGCACAACTATGGAATATCATTCGGAGTTATGTACATTGGGAATTGTGGTTCACAATTTCGAAATTCGGTACAAAATTTTTCATGTGTGGGCTTGTAGTGCATAACCCCTTCAAGTGACCTATAGTATGAACGTTTGGGCTTGTGATGCACATAACTCCTCTAAATGGTCCAAAGTTACACACCAGTGAGATTATGCTACGAAACTCTGAAATAAGGTTTGAATATGTGCAAATGTGGACTTGTGTTGCATAATTCCTAGAAATGGTACAGAGTTATTCACATTGAGGCTTGTATTACACAATTTCAAAATTCGATAGAAAGTTTTGCACATGTGGGCTTCTAGTGGAAATGTGTGTTTGTGGTGCAGAATTACTAAAAATGGTATAGAGTTGGGGCTTGTGGAACACAATTTAAAAATTCGCAACAAAGTTTTGATGAAGTGGGCTTCTAGTACACCACGCCTCCAAGTGACCCAAAGTTCCCTATGTTTAGGTTTGTGGTGTACAACTCCTAAAAATGGTATAAAGTTATGCACAAGTGGGATTCTAGTGCACAACTCTAAAGTAAGGTACGAAGTTATGCAAGCGTGGGCTTGTAGTGCACAACTCCAGAAAGTGGTACGAAGTTATGCATGTTGGGGCTTACGAGGCACAATTTCAAAATTCAGTACAAAGTTTTGCACATGTGGGCTTGTACTACACAGCTCTTTCAAGTGACCCAAGGTTATATACGTTTGGGTTTGGGGTCCACCACTACTATAAATGGTACAAAGTTACACACAAATGGGATTACGGTGTACAACTCGAAAAAATGGTATGAAGTTATGGACGTTGGGGATTGTGGTGCACAATTTCAAAATTTGGAGCAAACTGTCGCTCGTGTGGGTGTGTAGTGCAGAACTTCACAAATTACCCAAAGTTATTACATTTGGGACTGTGGTGCAACACTCCTAACAATGGTATAGAGTTATGAACAAGTGGGATTTTGGTGCACAACAATGTAATAAGGAACGATTTTGCACAAGTGTGGGCTTGGGGGGCACAATTTCAAAATTTGGTAGAAAGTTTGGCACTTGTGGGCGTAAAGGTCTCAATTCCTTCAAGTGCTCCAAAGTTATGCATGTTTGGGCTTGTGGTGCACAACTATTAAAAATGGTACAATGTTATGCACAAGCGGTGTTGTGGTGCACAACCCTGTAATAAGGTACGAAGTTATGCAAGTGTGGGCCTGTGGTGCACAACTCTGAAAAGTGGTACATAGTTATGCACGTTGGGGCTTGCGGGGCACAATTTCAAAATTCAGTACAAAGTTTTGCACATGTGGGATTGTACTGTAGAACTCGTTTATGTGACCCAAAGTTATACACGTTTGGGCTAGTGGTCCACCACTACTCAAAATGCTACAACATTACACACAATGGGATTACGGTGTACAATTAGGAAAAATTGCACGAAGTTATGCACATTGGGGACAGTGGTGCATAATTTCAAAATTTGATGCAAACTGTTGCTCGTGTGGGCGTGTAGTGCAGAACTCCTCAAATTACCCAAAGTTGTTACATTTGGGTCTGTGGTGCAGCACTCCTAAAAATGGTACAAAGTTACGAACAAGTGGGATTTTGGTGCATAACTATGTAATAAGGAACGAGTTTACACAAGTGGGCTTGGGGGCACAATTTCAAATTTTGGTAAAAAGTTTTGCACATGTGGGGTTGTAGTGCATAATCCCTTCAAGTGTCCCAAAATTTTGCATGTTTGGGCTTGTGGTGCACAACTCTTAAAAATGCTACAATGTTACGCACGAGTGGCGTTGTTGTGCACAACCCTTAATAAGGCATAACCCTTAAAATTATGGAAGTTAGGGTTTGTGATGCACAATTTCAAAATTTGGTGCAAATTGTTGCTCGTGCCCAGTGTAGTGCAGAACTCCTTCAAATTACCCAAAGTTTTACATGTGTTGGCATAATATCGCAATTCCTTCAAGTGCTCCAAAGTTATGCACGTTTGGGCTTGTGGTGCGCAACTCTTAAAAATGCTACAGTGTTACACATGAGTGGTGTACAGCCCGAAAATAAGGTACCATGTTAGGCAAGTGTGGCCTTATGGTGGACAACCACAGAATATCATATGGAGTTATGCATATTGGGGATTGTGGTTCACAATTTCAAATTTTGGTACAAAATTTTACACGTGTGGGCTTATAGTGCATGACTCCTTCAAGTGACCCAAAGTTATGCATGTTTGGGCTTGTGCTACACACAACTCCCCTAAATGGTACAGAGTTACACACTAGTGGGATTATGCTACACAACACTGAAATAAGGTACGAATATGCGCAACTATGGACTTGTGGTGCACAATTCCTAGAAATGGTACAAAGTTATGCACGTTGAGGCTTGTGGTACACAATTTCAAAATTCGGTAGAAAGTTTTGCACACTGGGGCTTCTAGTGCACAACTCCTCCAAGTGACCAAAAGTTATGCACATTTGGGATTGTGGTGCACAACTAGTAAAAATGGTATAAAGTTACGCACAAGTGTGATTGTGGTGCACAACTCTAAAATACGGTCAGAAATAATGGAAATGTGTGTCTGTGGTGTACAATTAGTAAAAATGGTACAGAGTTAGGGTTTATAGCACATAATTTAAAATTTTGGTACAAAGTTTGGTTGAAGAGGGCTTCTAGTAGACCACACCCCCAAGTGACCCAAAGTTAAGCATGTTTAGTTTTACGGTGCACAACTCTTAAAAATAGTATAGAGTTATGCACAGGTGGGATTGTGGTGCTCAACTCTAAAATGAGGTACGAAGGTATGCAAGTGTGGACTTGTGGTGCACAACTCCAAAATGTGGTACGAAGTTTTATGCATGTTGGGGCTTGCAGGGTAAAATTTCAAATTTCAGTACAAAGTATTACACGTGTGTGCTTATACGGCAGCACTCCTTCAAGTGACCCAAAGTTATACACGTTTGAGCTTGTGGTCCACCACTACTAAAAATGGTACAAAGATACGCTCAAATGGGATTACGGTGTACAACTCGTAAAAATGGTTTGAAGTTCTGCACGTTGGGGATTGTGGTGCACAATTTCAAAATTTGGTGCAAACGGTCGCTTGTGTGGGTGTGTGGTGCAACACTCCTAAAAAATATACAAAGTTACGAACAATTGGGATTTGGTGCACAACTATGTAATAAGGAATGAATTTACACAAATGTGGGCTTGTGGAGCAAAATTTCAAAATTTGGTTGAAAGTTTTGCACGTGTGGGCATATAGATTTGAATTCCTTCAAGTGCTTGAAAGTTATGCACGTTTGGGCTTGTGGTGCACAACTGTTGAAAATACTACAATGTTATGCATGAGTGGCGTTGTGGTGCACAACCCTAAAATAAGGTACGAAGTTATGCAAGTGTAGCCTGGTGGTACACAACTGCGGAATATCATACGGAGTTATGCACATTGGGGATTATGGATCACAATTTCAAAATTCGTTACAAAATTTTACACGTGTGGGCTTGTAATGCATAACTCCTTCAAGTGACACAAAGTTCTGCACTTTTGGGTTTATGCTACACACAACTCCTCTAAATGGTATAAACTTACACACTAGTGGGATTATGCTGTGTAACTTTGAAATAAGGTTTGAATTATGGATTTGTGTTGCACAATTCCTGGAAATGGTATGGAGTTATGCACGTTGAGGCTTGTGGTACACAATTCCAAAATTGGGTAGAACATTTTTCACATGTGGGCTTCTAGTGCACAACTCGTCCAAGTGACCCAAACTTATGCACATTTGGGATTGTGGTGCACAACTCGTAAAAATGGTATAAAGTTACGCACAAGTGTGATTATGGTGAGCAACTCTAAAATAAGGTAAGAAATAATGGAAATGTGAGAGTGTGGTGCATAATTACTAAAAAAGGTTCAGTGTTGGGGCTTATAGCACACAATTTAAAATTTTGGTACAAAGTTTTGTTGAAGTGGGCTTCTAGTACACAACACCTCCAAGTGACCCAAAGTTACACATGTTTAGGTATGTGGTGCACAACTCCTAAAAATGGTATAAAGTTACAGACAAGTGGTATTGTGGTGCACAACTCTAAAATAAGGTACGAAGTTATGCATGCGTGGGCTTGTGGTGCACAGCTCCAATAACTGGTACGAAGTTATGTATGTTCGGGCTTGTGGGGCATAATTTCAAAATTCAGTACAAAGTTTTGCACGTGTGGGCTTGTACTGCACAACTTCTTCAAATGACCCAAAGTTATACACGTTTGGGCTTGTGGTCCACCACTACTAAAAATGGTACAAAGTTACTCACAAGTGGGATTACGGTGTACAACTCGAAACAATGGACAAAGTTATGCACGTTGGGGATTGTGGTGCACAATTTCAAAATTTGGTGGAAACTGTCCCTCATGTCGGCGTGTAGTGCAGAACTCCTTCAAATTACCCAAAGTTATTACAATTGGGCCTGTGGTGCAGCACTCCTAAAAATGGTACAAAGTTAAGAACAGGTGGGATTTGGTGCACAACTATGTAATAAGGAATGAATTTACACAAATGTGGGCTTGTGGGGCCAAATTTCAAAATTTGGTAGAAAGTTTTGCACGTGTGGGCGTATAAATTTGAATTCCTTCAAGTGCTCAAAAGTTATGCACATTTGGGCTTGTGGTGCACAACTAATAAAAATGCTACAATGTTACGCACGAGTGGCGTTATGGTGCACAACCCTGAAAAAAGGTATGAAGTTATGCAAGTGTGGCCTTGTGGTGCACAACTGCGGAATATCATACGGAGTTATGGACATTGGGGATTGTGGATCAGAATTTTAAAATTCGGTACAAAATTTTACACGTGTGGGCTTGTAATGCATAACTCCTTCAAGTGACCTAAAGTTATGCACGTTTGGGCTTGTGTTGCACACAACTCCTCTAAATGGTAGAAAGTTACACACTAGTGGGATTATGTTGCACAACTCTGAAATAAGGTACAAATATGTGTGAGCGTCGACTTGTGTTACACAATTCCTAGAAATGGTATGGAGTTATGCACGTTGAGGCTTGTCATACACAATTTCAAAATTCGGTAAATTTTTTTGCACATGTGGCCATCTAGTGCACAACTCCACCAAGTGACCCAAACTTACGCATATTTAGGATTGTGGTGCACAACTCGTAAAAATGGTACAAAGTTACGTACAAGTGTGATTGTGGTGCACAACTCTAAAATAAGGTAAGAAATAATGGAAATTTGTGTTTGTGGTGTACAATTATTAAAAATGGTATAGAGTTGGGGCTTATAGCACACAATTTAAAAATTCAATACAAAGTTTTGTTGATGTGGGCTTCTAGTACACCACACTTCCAAGTGACCCAAAGTTACGCATATTTAGGTTTACGGTGCACAACTCCTAAAAATGGTATAAATTTAAGCACAAGTGGGATTTTGGTGCACAACTCTGAAATAAGGTATGAAGTTACGCAACCATGGTCTTGTGATGCACAACTCCAAGAAGTGGTACGAAGTTATGCACGTTGGGGCTTGCGGGGCACAATTTTGAAATTCAGTACATAGTTTTGCACGTGTGGGCTTGTACAACACAACTCTTTCAAGTAACCCAAAATTATACACGTTTGGGCTTGTGGTCCACCACTACTCAAAATGGTACAAAGTTATGCACAAGTGGGATTACGGTGTACAACTCCTAAAAATGGTACAAAGTTATGCACATTGGGGATTGTGGTGGACAATTTCAAAATTTGGTGCAAATTGTCGCTCGTGTGGGCGTGCAGTGCAGAACTCTTTTAAATTACCCAAAGTTATTACATTTGGGCCTGTGGTGCAGCACTCCTAAAAATGGTACAAAGTTACAAACAAGTGGGATTTTGGTGCACAACTATGTAATATGAAACGAATTTACACAAGTGTGGGCTTGTGGGGCACAATTTCAAAATTTGGTAGAAAGTTTTGCACGTGTGGGCTTATAGATCTCAATTCCTTCAAGTGCTCCAAAGTTATGCACGTTTACGCTTGTGGTGCACAACTATTAAAAATGTAACAATGTTACGTACGAGTGGCATTGTGGTGCAGAACCCTGAAAGAAGCTACAAAGTTATGCAAGTGTGGCATTATGGTGCACAACTGCTAAATATCATATGGAGTTATGCACATGGGGGATTGTGGTTCACAATTTCAAAATTCAGTACAAAATTTTATACATGTGGGCTTTTATTACATAACTCCTTCAAGTAACCCAAAGTTAAGCACATTTGGGCTTTGTGCTACACACTACTCCTCTAAATGGTACAAAGTTACAAACCAGTGGAATCATGCTGCACAACTCTGAAATAAGGTACGAATATGCGCAAGTGTGGACTTGTGTTGCACAATTCCTAAAATGGTACGGAGTTATGCACATTGATGCTTGTGGTACACAATTTCAAAATCTGATAGAAATTTTTTCACACGTGGGCTTCTAGCGCATAACTCCTGCAAGTGACCCAAAGTTATGAACATTTGGGATTGCGGTGCACAACTCGTAAAAATGGTACAAAGATAAGCACAAGTGGGATTGTGGTCCAGAACTCTAAAATAAGGTAAGAAATAATGAAAATGTGTGTTTGTGGTATACAATTACAAAAAATGGTACAAAGTTGGGGCTTGTACCACGCAATTTAACAATTTGGTACAAAGTTTTGCTGTAGTGGGCTTCAAGTTCACCACACCTCCAAGTGACCCAAAGATACAAATTTTTTTTTTGGGTAACTGAATAATTGTATTAACTCAAAACAAATTACAAGCATTTATAGATACATTGAGTGGAATCCTTAGAAA
>JAOXJP010171711.1:0-26684 GCA_025762735.1 Platanus orientalis
AATTTAAGTCTTGATCCATTATCTGTTCTGTCTTAATTTATGAAACATTATTTTCAGTATATAAGTTATGATAAGTAATTGTTTTTTGAAAGCATGTTTAGTTCGGTTTTGTTTATGAAATTATTCATGTTTACTGACCCAAAATTGTATATCCACTTACAAAATACTTATATTCTTTGGTTCCAAGAAGAGTTTCCTCTAAAACTTGTTTTTCTAATGAAATCCTTCATTCCTCTTAGATTAAACCATAGATCCATAGTTAAAATCCAAAAATCTACAAGAATATATGTTGAAAAATTGAAAATAAACCAAAAACTAAATTATATATTCTTGTACTTTGGAGAAGAGTTCTTTTACTTTCCAAGTTCTTCCAAAATCCTCTCATCTTTCTAACCCCCCTTATTTCTATGTTTATTTACCTTTAAAAGAGGTAAAATAAGGTTTAGGGTTGTCACATGTGGGTCTTATGAGAAAATAGAACGAATCACATGTTGACATGAATCTTGAGGATGATTTATCCTTTAGTGATCGATCACGATGGTGATAGATCATGTGTTTAGTGCACGACTTACATGTTTTCTCATTTTCAGGAGTGTCCAAAGCATGATCGATCACCAACTTTGGTGATCGATCATAGCTTTGTTGATTGATCATCGAGGTCAATTTCTGAATGTTTCACATTTGGGTTCCCAAAGTCTAACCCAACTCAAGCAATGGTCTCCAATCCCTTCCTAATCCATATCTAGGCCCCTAGAGCACTAAGCTTAACCCTCCTACCCGAAAATACAAAGGTTCCATAGTTTGACACATGGTGTCAGGCCCGAAACTCTGAGACTTACCTAAAGTGGCTGCAAGGTGTTACATTCATTATAGGAAAATTTATGTCAAGGTCATAAGTAGAAGCTTCCCAAACTCTTAGTTATACTCTTTCGAACCTTGGAGAACCATTATGATAGTAAAATGCTCTGTCTCTCTAAATAACGGTGGTTACTATAATAAAATTAACTTAACAAGAGGCAGCCCAACAAGGAAGAAGTTCTACAACTTCAATTAAATGTGTAGACTTCACCGGAGTTATTAGTGTTAATGTAAAATATTGTAAATTCTATGAACTATAAAATACAAAACATTGTATAGACTAGGACATGTGTGGAATCATGTTAGAGTCTAAGAGGATCATGGTCTCAAGCTTCATGAAGAACAACTTCAAGACTTCAAGATTTCAAAAAGACCTCATGGAAAGCTAATAGGAAGCATGCAATGCATTCTAAAGGATTCACAACAATGCCGAGCTCAAAAAGGTAAAACAGATAAAGTAACAGTGGTTAAGTGGATTGAAGGTCTAAGGAAGGGTTTCAAAGGTCTATAAACCTTCCTGAACTAAAGAGAGACGATTCCAAGGTCTTTGTAGCCTTCCAAGTGTTTTTTAAGGCATTACAAAATAGTTGGATTGATCCAAACCTCCTGATTCGATCCAACTTATTTAAATTGATCCAAAATAATTTAGATTGATCTAGGATTGAACCAACATTCCTCGGTTGATTTTTCTAAGATTTCAACACTTTGGATTAATCCAAGATCGATCCAAACTACTAGAAATCGCCAGAAATGATTGTAACGGCTATAAAATCTTGTAAAAATGGAAATTAATCAATGGAAATCATATTTAACCATTAGGAATTATTTTAATCCAATGGATAACATGTTTCTAAGTCCATTATAAATTAGGGTAAGCACTGGAAAGGAAATTAACGGATCTTGAAAAAACTTAAGTATCTTAAAGCTACTTTGGTCAAATTTCTTCAAGTTTTTAAAGAGATTTCAACCTCCATTATAGAGCTAAAAAATCTCTATACCTAGATAGGAGAGCGATCGATTCAAGCTACCTCCTTGCCCTTGCTAAGGTAAATCATTAAGAGGCGATTTCAAGAGTTGTCCAATGAAAAATTCGATTGGGATTCAAAAGTCACATCTTGCTCAAGAAGGAGTGATCCCAGAGGTAAGTCATGTTATTTACTTGTGTTTACTCTTTGGAGACACCGAGAGTTTGGAAAACTACCGCCAAAGACACTGGTAGTATAGACCTAAGCACCTCATCGAAGGTGTAGACTATTTCTGCCAGAGACACCGGGAATAGACCTAGCACTATCACCAGAGACAACAATAGTGTAGACCTGACACTTCCATCAGAGACACCAAAAGTGTTGACCACACTCATCGGGGACACCGAGTGTAGATTGGCTTTCTTTGCAAGTAGTTAGGCCTTATTTAATTTTAGCCTTGATTGTACTTATTTCAATCTTAATAAAATTATATAGCTCGGTTATGAGTGGACGTAGGCCTTATGCCGAACCATTATAAATGTTTTGTGTTGTGTGCTTGTTGATTGTCTTGAGTACTTGCATTTATTTTATCGAGCAAGTGATTCGTTATTCCATTCATTGTAATTGTGCACATAACGTCTAAATTAAAAGGCTTAAACAATTAAGTGTAGGGAAACTATCAGGCCTGTTCTTGCTCTGCTATAGGTAACACTATAGTGTATGACAAAACCTTGTGGTCTATGATTGGTTCATAGATAATTAATTTACTAATTGAAAGACTTTTGTTGCAAATAAATAAGATTAAGTAAATCAAGAAAAAGGGAATCAAAAAAATGAATTATCCTATTTACCCCCTCTAGGATCATTAGTGGACTTTCAATTGGAGGTAGACTCTCTTAGCCCTTATCGGAACGAAGTGCTGATTTTCAGCGACCATTAAAGTCACAGGACATGTCACACCCATTAGAGACATTGAGTGCAACTTACAAGGCTAGTAGATTCTTGTGTAGCTTATAAGTAAAATTTTTCATGCTTATTAATTTCTATGTAATTGTTTATGAGAACTATTAATAAAAATTAAACTGACTCTAGAGCGAGTCTTTGAGAGTGGATGTAGGCTCGGAGTGCCGGATCACAATGCATATTGTGTTCTTTGTGGTGATTTCCTATGCCTTTATTTATTTTCATTCATTGTTTATCAATTATGCAATTACTCTTATAGTATATTAAGAGAATATATTTTAGGGAATATCAGCCCGTCTCCCGCTCTACTATAATTCTCTATATTGTATGATGGAGTATAGTAGTCTATGATAAAATTCATAATAAGGAATTACAATTGATTTACTTGTTGAATATTCTGCTACATATTAAGTTAAATTGTAAGTAAATCAAAGTAAATTAAAATTGGACCTAACAGTTAAATAAGTTTAAAAAAAATTTGTTGGATCCTATTCATCCCCTCTAGGATCATTAGACCGTGACATCAATACTTTTTTCTTTATATAACTTTTGTATCAATGTTGTGGTCATATAATTATTTTTTAACCCTTTTATTTTTCATTCATTTCCATTTATCTTATCAATCATTTAGATCCCATTGGATCTTCCTTTCAAACAGTTGGTAGCATAGCATAAGCATATACATTATTATACGTAACTTTTCAATGAATTAACCACATCTGCAGTAGAAATAAACTCATTTCACATTCCATGTCTACATCTATATAATGACATACATTCTAGTTCCATATCCATTATAATAAAAATATTAATACAATGTACACCATTCAAAATATCAAAAGAATTCACTAAAATATCAATGAGTACAATGCTCTCTTAACAATATAACATGTTCTATCAAGTATCATGACTCTGTCTTCGGTACTCTCCTTATTTTCTTTTCTTCTTTGCAAATCCATTTAAATTGGTTCAAATCTTCTCATCTGATGATGGTTATCAATTTGGGCAAGCTTGATAGGCTCAATAAGCATACATGTAAACCATACCAAATAGAAGTCCAAAACATATGGTGTATAACATCAAAGTACAATTTGCATGTGAGAATTTCATATTATAATCATAAACAATATCTTAAAGATTAGTAAATGCTAACAATGACATTTCAGTTCACGAAAGTATGATTACAAATGAGAGTCAAAAGTCATGAATCATGGAACAATAAAGATTCAATAAGGATAATAATATCACATTTTCTTGTTATTCTTAACATTGATCAATGATTCAATTCTTATATTTGATTTTTTCATATGATTTCATATTAATTGATATCAATAGGTTCAATTACTCTTATATGTATCGATCAATTCAATGTTAGTTCACAATTTACCATGACATTGTCATCGATAGTAGGACCCAAAACAATGTTCAAATGATTTAATAGAGTGAACAATATTTACCATTATTATAATCTAATGAAAAGTCCTAAAATGATGTTTAAAGAGTTTAATAAGTCAAGTGGAATGAAAATTTATCATTGTTGTGACCCAATGGTAGGTCCCAAAACAATATTCAGAGTTTAATGAGTCGAATATGTTCACATAACATTACTATTGTTGCGACCTAATGGTAGGTTCCATATAATTTAATGATGCTCAAAAGATTTAATACAATAATCATATGAGATGGATCAAACGATGTCAATAGACTAATAAAGATACTTTCATGAAATGAGGAAAGAAAGCCAAGATTCAATAATTTTTCAATACATGGAGTATGATCTATGACTACTAAATTAATTCAATGAGTATTCAAGTAATGTTTGTATTTCATCATATTAGCATGTTTAAACCAAGTCAAAATAAAGTTTTCACATTAGATTTGATCCATATGAGCAAATCTAGCTCGATCTTGGACATAAATCAATTAATAATCGTAATTCTGAAGTCATGAAATGGTTTCATAATTTCTAATCATCGATTTAATCAAAATTGATATTTAATGATTCAATATTCATATGTTTAGGTCATATTTCTTTAGCCAAATCGTAAGAATTCAAAATTTCATAATTCAAATGATTTCTTATCACATGAGATCTTCAATTAGATAAGAGGAATCAAAATTATCAATCATTTAATCATTTGTCATAATTCATATATGAAATCAAGGGTTAAATTATATTTGGATTCAATGATAATCTCTTTCTCATATTCAATTTCAATGTAGGTCAAAGAATTTTACATATTCTTGTGGAATTAAACTGAGATTCATATAGATCTTTCATGTTTTAGTTCATAATAGATGACTCATGGAGATTCATATCAATACAATTATAAATCCATGCCAATTACATAATCAAAATATGAGAATTTTAAGAAAACTTCATTAATTTATCAATAGATCCAAACAAATGAAGGGTTTAACAATGAAACTTCATTAAAAAATGGTAAATATAAAAAATTTGAGACAAATTTGAGAAGAGGGAAGGTGTACAGTTTGCAAATATACTTATATAATGTTTTATTCTTAGATCACCTTTCTCTTTCTAGATTTCTCCTCCAAATCCACTCAAAATCTGAGATCTCTACAATATGTATGATGATTCACCATGAGAATCATGAGTTTTCGTAGAAATTCCCAAAATATTGCTCAATCCTCCATGGATGAGTTGAAGCTTACCAAATTGAGGTTCTTCTTCATCATTTCTCCCAATATTCTCTTTCTCTTCTTTTTTTCTTCATTTCTTTTGTTTTAAATTCAAATGAGGTGTATTTCAGGTATAAATTTTGACATCTAAGGTCCTTTTATGTTTCTAGAGTCTTCCTCATGTGTTAAACACATTTTTGGGTGAAAAAATCATGAAAAACACAGATTTCTAGAATTTTCCAACATCTCTAGGCCATGACCAATCATGAAGTTAGGATGACTGATCATTGAGCTCCATGACTAGTCATGAGGTTTGTATGATTGGTCAGATAGAAAGGGGTTTTTAACCACCCTTCTTGGGTCGCCATGACCGGTCTTCGTGTAAAATTCCAAATTTTCCCAAATATAGACACCTTATGGAAAAATATCCATAACTCTAGGTAGAAAACTTCAAATTGTGCATTGTTTTAATGCATTAAAAAATAGATTGTTAGAGCTTTCCAATGATGTATAATTTGTAAGATAATTCATACAGGGTTGATATAGTTTTACTCGTGAAGTTTCCCTAAATTTATTGTTTTGGGATAACTTTATAACTTATCAAGTTCATGACTTGTCTTTGCTTTTTCACTTCTAATTCATTCTATTGGGTTTTAAAATTCACAATAAACTTTCCAAAGTATGTTTAAAGACATTTTCATTCTCATACATTGTTATTTATATTTTTATCCTTCTAATGCATTACAGAGTATTACACTACATCTAAAGCAAGACACTCTTCTACAATTAAATGCTATTACACATGAGGTTCAAATGTAAAAAGAAAGTGTGTGATTGGAAATACCATCAATCCCAACCTTAAAGAGAAAAAAATAAAAGAAAAAAGAAAATTTATGGAAAAAGAACTAGTCGAAAGTTCTTGGTTGTTAAATATTTAACAAAAAAAAAAGATCAGGAAAATGAATAAATGAAGCATGCCACTCAAAAAGTAATTCGGGTAAGGGCAAGTGACCTTAAATTTATAAGTTACATCATCAACTAAAAAACTTCTTATTATTGTGTTCATTGGCATATACCTTGCTGAAATCTCCTGGAATTTTTTTTGTAAATTTGAGTCACATTCAATATAAATTGGAATATCAAAACTTTTTATTGGTATCAATAAGTACATGAAGTAAAATTCTTGGCTTCATTAACATATAATTTATTGGATTTTAATTGGTATATGTTTATCATGTGAATTGAATCCCTTCCTTGAATGCAAATGCTTAAACTGGTATACATTAAGGGGGAGAGAAAGTGAAAGTAGAATGATACTCCCTCTAGGGGGAGTAATTTGAGAAAGAAGGAGAAATGCAATACTTGTTTTGAACTATGCTTCTTGACACATGTATGACATCCATATGCTAATTGATATCATCTTGATTTTATAGTAATATTGATATTGTATGAGCTTCCATTGAATGATGCATTAATTTATAGTAATAAACTTGCTTGCATTGAAATGGAACCAAAGTATGGACCTTATAGTAATATCTATTTATACCTTGAATTTTGAACAAATAAGGAAAATTTATGTATAAATTTAGGGGGATAACTAATTCTTGATTGTTGGTATTGAATTGGAAAATCATTACTTCAAAAGAACCCATTTGTACTTCATAGTTAAATCATTATATGCTAAAAGGTGCTTCATAGTAAAATATTTTATGAACCATGTGCTTAATAGTAAAATGTTCTTAATAGTGCATATTGGAAGTGTCACTTCGTGTTTACAGTTAATGGCCTTTATGAGAGAGGTACTTTTTTATTGTGACATAAGCTTTGCGGGAACCACATCTTAAAAGGAAGCTACACTTTGTCAACTCATGACAAAAAGGGGGAGAAGTTGTATGAGTAGCTATGTACTTAGGTTTAATTTATAAATTTTATTATTTTGGAGTTTTATCATGGAATTGACAAAGGGGGAGATTGTTAAGTATAATGTGTATTTGTCAATCCCATTCCAAAACTAAGTACATGTTGCATTGTGGTTAGTGTAATGGTCTTACATGTATATAAATTATTAATACTTATTGAGTCATGTAAGTACAAGTCAAAGTTCGGAAGAAACTTCAAGAAGATCATCTTAAAGATAAGAAGACTACAAGCACAAAAAGTCTCAAGCTCCAAAGTCAAAGTTATCTTAAGAAGCCAATTCTAAAACAATACAAAGCTAAATTCAAAAGGTAAAGGTTGGTAAGTGGTATTCATGGATTAGATTGAACCAAAGACCATAGGTGGCATATAGAGACTTTCCCATGAACCAAAGGTGGGACCCAAGGTGGTTTGCCTTGGAGTAAAATGTGCTAAAAAAGTAAAAATTCCCCGTAAAATTTAAATGACCATAACTTTTGACCCTGATGTCCACTTAAGTACTCAAAACGACCAGCTTAATGAGCTCTACAAGATTACAGAATAGGGGAATTGGACCATTTTAAAATATTTGGATCGATTTAGACTGGACAGATAAAAAAATTAACAAATCGATCTGGATGCTCTCACGAAGTGCCTAGATCTAACGGAAACATGTCGGACTGATCTGAATAAAACCAAGCCAATCTGAATCGCCAGAATTGGAAAAAAAAAACCAATTTTGAACACTTCCAAATGGCTATATTTTTTACCATTGGAAAAGAGCTGTTGGGGTACTTTTGAGTATGGTTTTTCAAGCTTTATAAATAGGGAATAAACCCAAAGGTCTAACAATGAATATGAATGATTATTGAGTAAAATTCTTGAAGAAAAGAGCTTGGTTTATGAGTCTGTGAGTTTATTGAGTTAAATCTCCATTGGAATTTTCTTTAATGACCTTAGATCTTCATCTATTAGAAAATCATGCCAAGGTCATAAGTAGAAGCTTCCCAAAATTTTAGTTATACTCTTTGGAAGCTTGGAGATCCATTATCACAGTAAAATCCTTTGTCTCTCCAAAAAAGGGTGGTTACTATAATCACATTAGCCTACAAAGATGTAACCCAACAAGGAAGGAGTTCCACAACTTTAACCAAAGTAAAATTCTAGGTCCAATAATCTTAGAGGGGGGTGAATAGGATTTCTACAACATAATTCTATCCTCTTTTGATTTACTTGAAAGTGTAGCGAATTATAAACACATAAATCTAATTTTATTTCTCTTTAATCCTCAACTCACTTAAGTCTACACAATATTTTGACTTAAGAAAATTAGCAAGTGAATGCTAATTACCGTGTGGCCCTCTCGTTACTTATAGTTTCCTATAACAGAGCAGGAGCAGGGCAACTATTTCACACAAATGAAAATATACACATGTAGAATTAACACAATAAAAGACACCAATTTATAGTGGTTTTGTACCTCAGCCTACATCCATTGTTAAATGGCTTACCTCCGAGCCTAGTTGATTTGTATTAATAGTTAACTAACTATTACAGAAAGAAAATCAATAAACTTAGTCACTGTGTTCAATTGAACACTTAGCTTCCTTTAGTGGCTTCATTAAAGGAAGGCTCCACACCCAATGGCTCCGGTGAGTGCTCTAGTCTAGTGGCTCCAATGGACTTTGATTCTTACTTCCGGTGGCTCTAGCGGAAGTTTCAATTGTAGTAGAGAAATTGGTTTGTAGTGACCAGGCCTCTTGTTAGGAAAATATGACTATGATGCACACACACAAAATATAGAACTTTTGAATTTTGATTTGCCTCAGTGCAAATTGGCTTTTTAAGCTCAAAGATTGAGTCTTTCCTCTTCCAACATGACTTGGTAATCGAAATATACCAATGTATAGCTTCTTAAGTCATGTGGCTTTACTCACATAGAATATATGACTATAGGTTTGAACAAAAGCTCTTGCAGAGCTTGAAAATTCCCCCAAATGTGGCTTAATTAATTATGAATCATTGGTTGGTCTTAATAGTGATTAAGTCACCTATTTATAGTGTGAATTCCACACCTTTTCGAGCTCCAACGGCTCTATTACAATGGTCAAAAAACTATTTGTTGCATACTTGTGAATTTGGGAGATTTCCAAATCTGACACTATTGGAGCACTCAAATGCCCTCTTTGAGCACTCGAAGAACCTTATTAAAGCGCTCGAAGAGTGCTATTTGAGCACTTAAGTCTAGGCAGTCTCGGGTTTGCCTAGAATGAGCAAGTTTGAGCAGTCAAACCTTATTAAGTTTACTTTTTTGACTTCTTTTGATTTTATACAATGCATGTTGAACTTGGCTTGGTTCGAAACTTTACCTAGCATCATAAAATGGTCATTTTTGTCATCCTAGGTTCAACCTTAGTCTGGTCAAGGAAATTGAGCACTTAATCATATTTTCGACAAGTTAATACTCGCCTTTACCTATTCCAACACTTGTGCATATTGTCTTGGTCATGGAAGTTCTTCACTTGATTGATCTTAACTTGAAATCTTATGGAACTTCTTTATGTCCTGATGTTGCTTGAGCTTGGTTCGCTGTTCTTCACACTTTACAAACTCTTAGGCTCTCATAAACACATTGAACCATAGCCTATACAACACATCTACCTTTGGCATGAAATTGACAAAACTAACATACTAACATGAATATGTAGCCTTCATTAAAATCACTAGAGGCAGACCCTCTTAGCACTAGTCAGATTCTCAACATCCATCACAGTCATTAGATGGGTCGCGCTCACCAGAGACACTAGGTACAAACTTACAAGGCAAGTGAATTCTCGTGGAGCTTGTAAGTAAATTTTAGATTTATTAATTTCCCTATAATAGTTTAGGAGAACTATTAATAAAAATTAAACTAGCTCAAGGGTGAGCCTTTGAGAGTGGACATGGGTCCAGAATATCGAACCACTATAAATATTGTGTTCTTTATAGAGATTGCATATGCCTTTATTTGTTTGCATTCTTTGTTTATCAATAGTGTAATTATTCTTGTGGTATATTAAGTGTAAATATATTTAAGGGAATCAATTAGCCTGTTTCCTGCTTTGCTATAGTTCACTATAGTGTATGACAAAGTATATTGGTCTATGATAGCATTCATAGTAAGGAATTCTAATTGATTTACTTGTTTAAAATTTCACTGCATATTAAGTTAAATTCTTAGTAAATCAAAGTAAATTAAAATTGCATGTAACAGTTAAATAAGTTTAAAAGAATTGGTTGGATCCTCGCCCTCAAGGATCCTATTCCTGACAGTGGTACACAGTCATACCAACAACTTTTTGAATAATTGTTATTTAATAGAAATTTAATTTAATTTTTTATAAAACATATTGAATGATGTGTATGATGCTTCATGACATGATGAGACAACAATTGTTATATGATAAAAATGAATGTGACCATTGAGTGATGTGATCACAGACTGACACATAATGGGTTTTTGAATTTTGTCTTTGATTTTTGGGCATCTACCTTTTGAATTGACGCTTTTAATAACCAACATACCAGTCTGTGATGTGATCACACATTGATCACATAAAATTTGCTCCATAGGTATATGTGATCACAAAACTTTTCCCCACAGGTGTGTGTGTGTGTATATATATATATATATATATAATTTGAGCTTTTAACGAGTTGAGCCTAGTGCAGCTCAGCTTTGGCTCACTTAGCTAAACAAGCTCAATTGGAGGCTCAGACTTAGCTCATAATGAGCCGAGCTGAGCTATATAAAAAAGCACTAAATATAAAATGTAGCATATAAGGAAAGAAACATTTTTGGCATAGGACATATAATTCTAGGAAAATAGAAAACTTTTAGATTATAGGGTAGCCATAGATAAGATAAAAAAAAATTGTGTGCTAATATTTTCATTTGTTAGAACAAGTCTAGGGTAGCCATAGGGTAGCATTCATAATAAGGTATGACATATCCCAATCGGGTAACTCCAACACCTATTAGAAGGAAGATGGAAATCAATGCTTGTGGGTCAATACAACTCAACTAGGGTCAAGCAGAACTCCTTTCTAGGGGCCACAAACTGGTGCCTATGGATGACTGTGTCTCCAGACTTTTCTCTAACTTCCCTTTTAAATAAAAACTTTTTTACACCTATATGAGAGAAACATAATTTATGCCCTAAACTTTTGTCTTCTTCCCACCCTCTTCGTATTCCTCGCACCCTTATTATTTTTTTAGGTTGTGTCTGATTATGGCTATATAAGCTCCACTCTCCATTTTGAAGTGAAGGGAAGATAGACACTAGGTTTCCAATGAGCGGATTTTATGATGATCGAATCTTCAACTTGCACCACCAGGGTTGTATTATTATTATTATTATTTTTGTTGTTATTTTCTTATTTTCTTTATTTTCAAAGACAGTCTATGTTTAAGTCTTTCTCTTTGATCCAAATCATCTGTATTTTTTCTTTATTATGTTCTTTTCTTTTGTTTGCTTCTAATAGAGTTGATGCCTATGATGGAGGCTGATTTCTCTCTCACATCTTCTCTTTCTCATCTCTTTTAACTCCTCCTAAATTCTCTCTTTGCATATTCCCTTTATATTCTTTTATAAATGCCTCTTATATTGTCTCCATCTTCTAGAACGTTTGGCTAAAGTTGGATTTTTATCCCTCGATGATGCTTGGTAGGATGTTCAATTTGTTCTCCACAATGAGACCCTCATAGTGAAGTATTGTAATTTTAGTGCTGAATTTGATAAATGGTTTAATGTATTTCAAGAGTTCCAAGGAGGTGGAGGATTTCAAGTAGAAGATTCATCATTCATGTAACATCTCGCGTTGCACTTAAAGGGTAAAAGTATAATTTAACACATAAGTGTAAAATAGTCATTTCACATGTTTAGAAGGACCTTAGAGTGGTTTAGGAGCCCATTGGACCAAGTTGGAAGTGTAGAACCCAAGATTGGACCATGAACTTGTCAAGTTTCAAAGTTTACCAAGAACATATTTGGGGTAACTTTTTTCTAGGGTTCACTGGCACTAATCCCAAGACAATATGATGATGAACCATACACCCTTGAAAAGGTCTTCACATTGCTGTTAGGATCGGGTGGATTTGTGGTTTATAGTGATGCTTCGCAGAAAGGTTTAGGATGTGTATTGATGTAGCATGGTAAGGTCATTGCGTATGCATCTCGACAACTCAAGCCGTATGAGCAGAACTATCCTACCCATGATCTTGAGTTAGCAGTGGTAGTTTTTGTATTGAAGATTTGGAGACACTACTTTTATGGTGAGACTTGCAAGATCTATACCAACCATAAGAGTTTGAAGTAAATCTTTTCGCAGAAGGAGTTGAACTTGAGACAATAGAGGTGGATGAATTAATCAAAGACTATGATTGCACCATTCACTATTATCCGGGCAAGACAAACATGGTAGTGGATCCATTGATTAGAAAATCTTCAACTAGTTTGGCTTGTTTGACTATTGGAAGGAAACCGCTATTGAGTGAGTCGAAGAAGATGAATGTTGAACTCATAGTACATGTGACTTGTGTTTTCTTGCACAACTTGTTAAAATCATATTAAGGAGAGCCAAATTACCGATCCGCAACTTGTTAAAATAGTGAAAGAGGTTAAAAATGGGAATCATGTTGACTTCAACATGGGGGAAGATAACGTTCTTTGCTTTGGAGACTGTTTGTGTTCCCAACAATAAGGGGCTGAAGAGGGAAATTTTGGCTGAGGCACATGGAGTTACCTACATAGTTCACCCTGGTGGCTCCAAAATATACAAGGAACTCAAGGAAACTTATTGGTGGTGTAACATGAAGAATGATGTAGCTAAATTTGTGGCTTGATGTTTGACTTGCCAACATATTAAAGCAGAACATCAGAAACTCACTGGACCATTACAACCTCTTGAGATACCAATGTGGAAATGAGATCACATATCAATGGATTTTATGGTTGATTTGCCAAAGACCCAAAAGGGATTCAATGCTATTTTGGTGATCGTGGACAAACTAACCAAGGTAGCTCACTTCCTACCTATTCATATTTCTTACCCACTTGACAAGTTAGATCCACTCTATGTGGATGAGATCGTGAGACTACATGGCATTCCGATAGCTATCGTAACCGACAGAGACCTGTGGTTTACCTCAAGGTTTTGGGGAGTTTTGCAACATGCTATGGGACCAAACTGAATTTTAGCACTTCCTTTCATCCTCAAACCCGATGGACAATCATAAATGACCATTTAGACTCTTGAGGATATATTGTGAGCTTGTGTATTAGACTTGAAGAGTAGTTGGGACACCCACCTACCTCTCGTTGTGTTCTCTTATAACAACAATTATTAAATGAGCATCTTATAGCACCCTTCTAAGCTTTGTATGGTAGGCAGTGTAGAACTCCAATATGTTGGGAAGAAGTTGGAGAGCAGAGGCTACTTGGGCCATAATTGGTTCAGATTACCATGGAGAAGATCTGCTTGATTCAAAACCAATTCCACATAGCTTAAAGCAGACATAACTGCTATGCCAACAGAAGGAAGAAAGAGCTTGAGTTTGATGTTGGGGATTATGTGTTGCTAAAGGTCTTTTCATCCAAAGGGGTGACCAGGTTTAGCAAGAAAGGGAAGCTTAAACCATGATTTATTGGGTTGTTTGAAATTCTTAAGAAGGTGGGAGAAGTGGCCTATGATTTGGCTTTACCACCAGAGTTGTCTCATGTGCACAATGTGTTCCATGTGTCCATGCTGAGAAGATACATACGATATCATTCACATGTTTTAGAGTACATTCCATTGGACATTCGAGATGATCTATCATATGAAGAACAACCCATCATGATGCTCGACCGCAAAGAGCAAGTGTTATGCACCAAAACCATTTCTTCTGTGAAAGTCCTTTGTCTTAATCACACCATGAAAGAAGCTACTTGGGAAGGGGAGGATGACATGAAGTTCAAGTACCCACATTTGTTTATAAACTAAGGTACGTGAAATTCAAGGACTGAATTTTTATAAGGAGGGAGAGTGTAACATCCTGCATTACACTTAAAGGGTAAAAGTGTAATTTAATATATATAAGGGTAAAATAGTCATTTCACATGTTTAGAAGGACCTTAGAGTGGTTTAGAAGCCGCTTGGACCAAGTTGGAAGTGTAGAACCTAAAATTGGACCATGAACTTGTCAAGTTTCAAAGTTTTCCAAGAGCGTATTTGGGATAACTTCCTAGGCTCATTGGCAATAATCCCGAGATAATCTGAGGATGAACCATACACTCTTTGAAAGGTGTTTGAGTATACTTTTCCAAGTCATAAATGGTTCATAACTTGGAGTTTTTTTTAGAGAAAGTCATGGCCATTTTCCCGTGAGGTGTTTGTGCTGAAGAATTTTGAAAATAGGGCATAACTGTAACGACCTACATTTCATTTAAGGGAAAAAATATAATTTTACTCCTATAAGGGTAAATTTTTTCTTTCACATGTTTAAATCTACCATAGAGTGGTTTAGGAACCCATTGAACCAAGTTAGAAGCGTAAGATCCAAGTTGGGACTCGAACCTGTCAAGTTTGAAAGATATCCCAACTTTGCATTTGGGGTACCTTTGTGGGCCTAGTGGCACAAATCCTAAGATAATTAGGAGTCATTCCATACCTTTATGGAAATATCTATGAGTCTACTTTTCATAAAAACAAACGGTCGTGTGATTACGAGTTTCCTAGAAGAAGTTATGCTTATTTTACCACAAGGTGTTTGTGCTGATGCACCTGTGTATTTGGGATAGCTTCCTAGACCCCTTGACACCAATCCCGAGTGAATTATGATTCAAAACATACATCCATAAAAATATCTTGAAACACCAATCCCGAGTGAATTATGATTCAAAACATACATTCATAGAAATATCTTGAAGTCTAGTTTCCAACCCAATAAACAGTTTACAAAAATAAGTTTATATAAAAAGCTATGGCAATTTTAGTGTGAAGGAGTCAAACATGAAAAAAAAGCATCTGGATGGATCCGACCCATGTCGGATGGATCCACGCTTAGCAGATTGATCCACCACTCTTCGGAGCAATCCAGAATCGCAGAGTTTTATAAAAAAAAATTTAGAAACATGTCGGATGGATCCAGCACCCATGCAGATCGATTCGATTATTAGGGGATCAATCCGAGACCCTCTAAATCGATTCAATATGACCTAGATTGCATTTTTTTAAACCCAAATTAATTTTTTTTTCATTTTGGGGAGTGTGGGACCCTTATAAATTGACCTAAAACCCTATAAATAAGATTAAGAAACCCTAATGGCCTCATTTACACTAAAAGGGAAATGGTTAGAGATGTTTAAAGGATTTGGAAGCTAAGTGTGGGAGTTCTTCCCCAAACTGGGTAAATTTCACTCCCAACTTTGGAAATCCATTAGTTTAGCTCATTTTTTCCTACATTTACATTTCGTACCTAGTTAACACTCTTTCTACATCATTTTTTTTTATAGAGAAGAGATGATAGGTCTAAGAGGTTCTTCAAGATTTTTTTGAAAAGTAAGAAAAAAGCTTGGGTAAGTAGTTATACAAAACTTACTCTATTTCTTGTTTGTTTTAATTTTTTAGAGGTTTTATAATGGTGAAATCTTGATTCTATGTATGCTTTCTCATACATTTGTAAAGCCCTTTGCTAGGACCTTAGAAACCCCAATTCTTTTGGTGATTTGTGATAAGATATTGCCATATTATGCTAGGATCTTAGAAATCCCTAATTTAATTTGTAAAGCAAAGTGGTTTTATATTATATGTATATGTATTTCCTTAAGATATTGGATTTCATGAGTTTTGAAAATATGTAAGTTAAGGATCTATGAATCTATAGCCTCCATGATAGTTATTAATGTATGAAAAGTTTGATTTTTCATGAAAAACATGAATACTTAAATTGAAGTCAAGCATCTCTTAACATATTATTGTAAAAATAAAGAAATTGATTTGGTTATATATGTAGAAATTGATTATGATGCATGTTGACTCTTACTATAATGAAAATAGTTAATGGTGATATATAAATTACTTAAGGATTGTTATTAAATGATCCAAATGAGTTATGAGCTAGGATTATGAATGCTTTGAAAGCATGTGTAATATGATTATTGTTAGTAATTTCACTTGGGCTAAGTGTATTAATTATATAGTATTTGGAAATATAATACCATGCAAAATTCTATGATTTCTTATTGAGTAAGTTAAAAATTGATTTATTATTGTTACATATACTTCTAATCATGTAAACAAATATATGGTATAAAGTTAGATGTTTTTTTATGATACTACTGATGCCTATAATGACAGACTTCTTCTCTATTACTAAGTTAATAAATGTAACATATGAATAATATATGTTCTTATGTTATGGTCAAAGAATGTTCATGTACTGATATGATAAAATAAGTTGGTCATTAATAAATGAGTGGATAAAGAATCAAGAAACATAAAAGAGATAAGTAAGAATGTCAAGATGTAAAAGTCTCACTATTGGGAATAAGTAAAGAATGAAGTAGTATAAGTAAAAAAAACAAAAACAAGTGTCCTAATTTTGATGGTACTTCTATTGGGGTAAGAATGCAATGGTATGATGACACTCCCATTGGGATAAGAATGAAATGGTATGATGGCACTCCCATTGGGGTAAGAATGAAATGGTATGATGACCCTCCCATTTAGGTTAACAATACAATGGTATGATGGCCCTCCCATTGAGGTAAGAATGTAATGGTATGATGGTCATCCCATTTAAGGTAATAATACAATAGTATGATGGCCCTCTCATTGAGGTATAAGCAATGGTATGACGATGTCCCTCATGATTAAGGATAATATGATATGTCAAACATAACTAAGTGAAAGTAAAGTGTAAAGTCAGTGAAGAAAAAGTGTAAGAAAGTATAAGATTGTGAAAATCAAGTGTAAAAAAGTGATACCAAGTAACCATGAGTAAGTGTAAGTGACCAAAAAGGTCCCACTATTGATAATGAAACTATGATAAGAAAGAGATAAGATACATAAACATGAGTGAAACCATTCTAAGAAGAATAGAAAAATTTATAAGAAAGAAAGAAAGAATGTTAAGGATAGAAAAACATTATATAAGTTTTAAAAGCAAAGTAAAGTTATAAGTCATATAAAAATATAAAAGTATCAAGGTAAAAAAATGAAAACATCTAAGTTTCAGAAGAAGAAGTTCATAAGTTATGTTAGAAATATAGTTTAATGAAAGGAAAAAAAAAAGGTGCATGACCTACTAATGAAAATACAAGTCCTTAATATGAGTAATTAAAGAAGATATTAAGAAATAAGTGGAAGCTCATAATCATTAAAAGAGTATAAGTTTCTAAATTATATAAGAAAAATGAAAATGTATGATAATTCTTCCATTGGGATACAAGTCAATGCTCTGAAGATAAATGATAAGTATTAAATAACCAATGAAAATTGATAAGTAAATACTAAGACAATGACAATGGAAATTAATAAGTGATAAGTAAAGACATGATAAATGACAAGTAACCTATTATAAATAACAAGTAAGAAGGTGAATGATTAAGTACTAAGATAAAGATAGACTTGTTGAATATAGAAATAGAATTTCATGTCTCATTATGTAAATGTGATATTATAATTCCTAATTACTTAAGAATGATGCATGCCTAGTTTGAAGTGATTTGTTTATGCATATTCATATTATAAAAGTATAGTCCATGCATGAGAAATGAATAAAAGTATTCATTGAGATGTATATTAAATATATTTACTATAGATGGACTATGAAATATTTACAATGTGATGGTGAATACATATTGCCATGTATATTGCTAATTATAGATATAGGAAGAATGTCTTATATAGATAGAAGCATGCATAGCTATGAGAAGAATGTCATGTGCAGGTAGAATCATACATATTGTCATATGCGGATGTTAGAGGAATGTCATAAATAAAAAAGAAGCATGTGAATTGCAATGCCTAATTCCTATATGAAGAATCATGATAATGAATGTTAGATCTTGTGATGACAAGTAAATGATGTATGTACACTAGTACATGCATACACGCTAGAATTGATATGTATTCTATATGAAGGTATATATAGTATTTTGTATTGAAAGATTCGTGTTTTTTTTGCCCAATTTTCGTAGTAGGTTTTGTGTATCTACTTATGAGCCGTGGATCTCACTCATCCATACCATTTTTATTATAAGAGAGATTTAGTACAGGTATGTATTTTTGGAGTGCCTTAAGACCGAAGGGGAGACATGTAGCTGATGTTTTCTCATTTTAGTTGTTTCAATCCAATTTAAACTCGTGCATTGTATTAGACTCTATTATATTTTTGTATTAAGATTAAGGTTTAACTTGATACTTGTAGTTCTATATCTGTGATATAACGATGGGAGATTAGTGACATGGTAGTTTATTTATATGTCTTGGTTTATTTTTATTGTACCCCTAAGGTTATGGTTAGATACAATAGTTTATGATTTCACTATTTATGTTATTTTAAGATTAAAGTTAAGTATTCCATGAAGATCACAGGTTCAGGTAAAGGGTTTAAATTTATAGTCAATTTCATATAGATCCGGTTTAATAGCAGACTTGTTTCACACCTAAATAAGATAGTGACTTTGGAGTCATTACATAAAGTTTAAGATTAAATTTAACAGTACGAACTTTACACTATAGAAGATGCAAATTGAAGATTTCATGTACCAGAGAAATCTCTATCAACCTCTTAAAGGGAAAGCAAAGAAACCTGAGGTGATGTTACAAGCAGATTAGGAGGTGCTCGACAAAAAGGCCCTATTACTATTCACAGCAATTTTTTTGTGTCAACTTAAAAATTGACACTAAAAAACTTCTTTTTTTTTTTTTTAGCAACTTAGAAGATGATACTAAAAAGTATATTGATGCTAAAAAGCAAGCCCCAATATCAAGACACTATAAAAATATAAATCATGCTTAATTTTAAAAACAAGAGAAAACCGAACCCTACTCTTCCCATTTCGTCACTCTCTATGAAGATAAATCAAGGCTATATCGCAATCAACAGAGACTGAGTTCTGATTAGCTTTTGGATCCCATGATTTGTTTTTATCCAGAAAACTATATTTCTTGTGGTTTAAAGAGGTCTTTCTCCCAATTTTATTCTTTTTAAAGTAATATTTGGGTTTGGATGAAGGTTTAATGAATTTGAACAGTGACAACGTGTTAAAATTTCTAGTTAGGTACGTCATGAACTGATGATGTTTTCAACCTCTGAGGTTTCTACACTTTCGTTTTTTTGTTAAACTATGAGAATCGGCTTTATGGAGCTTCAGTTTACGGACCTGGTTTGATCTTTATTGCTAAATTTCCTTTTTGTACTTCAGTTTCCATTTGTTTTGAATTCAAAAAGCTCAAACTCAGTTTTCCCCTTTTCAGAGCATTGAAGTAGGATAAATTTTTTACTGAATTGGTCAAACTTCGATCCTTTTAAGGACTTTATTGACGAGCTCATGAATCATCTTATTTTTCTGAACTTCCTCAGTTTATTGAACTTGATGGAAGCACTGATCTTTAGTAATCAGCCGTGGTGGGGTGGATTCAACAACTAATAAGAAGATTGAACCCCTTCGGTTGTTAATTTGTGTTTCCTTTCAAAAAATCTGCATTTTTTCTAAGAGAATTCCTGGTTTTTTTTATCAGATCGTATTATTGTTTGTCAAGTAAACAAAAATTTGATTGTAAATGTTTACAATAAGTTCATTAATGGAAGCTTTTATTAAGTTCTTGAATTTAATTTTTTAGAAGAACGCGGCATGGTTGTCTGTACCACAGGTCGGGAATTGGGACCAGAAGGGGGACCTGCCGGATTACTAATTGGATTTCTCCAAGATTAGTGAGACAAGAGATTAGGCTGACTGGGCTGGTATTGGCTGATGCACGCAATTCTGCAATGAGGAGAATAACGAATTCTATGAAAAAGATCAAAGCACCAAAATTTGTGGATTCACCATCCCTGATCTTTCTTGTCTGGAAGACTGCTCCTGGTTTTGCGTGCGAGTTGGTGAGTTACTGATCTCTATTTTTTTTTTGCTTATATTTTAATGTTCTCTTTTGATTTGGAATGGATATGTACAATTATGTTCTTGTTTGACGTTTGACGGTATATTTTGTGTTTTTTTTATGAGCTTTCATTTTTATATCCTAAAATTTTATGTTCAATTTTCGATCTGATGCATAATTGTTCAAATCATTGATTTTAAGTTAAAAACACATGTGTACTCCATATTTTACTGTCTACAACTATATCTCTACCGTTAAATTCTTTTCTGTCAGCTTTGATGTATTTACTTTCGTGGATGGGGAATCAAAATTTCAATAATTTTTTTACTGTTCATTATTCACTATTCATCATTCGTGCACTATTCACTATTCATCACGCATTGTTTATCATTGGTGCACTGTTCATGGTTCACGTGCACTGTTCATCATTTGCTCATTGTTCACGGTTCACGTGCACTATTCACTGTGAATGTTCATGTATACTATTCATTCACGTACTATTCACTACGGACTGCTCATGTGCATTATTCATTCGCAAACTATTTATCAAGTACTATTCATTTTCACTGTTCACAAAAATTCAAACTTTGAATTTTCTAAAGTTAAGTTAAATGTTGATTCATCTGATGAAACAGAGAAAGTGCCGTTTTTGCGTTTATTAAAGATAGCCAAGGCCTCCAGTAATGTACAAGGGATTCGATCAAGCTAATTCTGGGATACAATCTCGTTCAGGTAGAACCTTTGTCTCTATACAAAGTCGCACTCTCTGGCGGAGATGAACAAGTCTTCACTATTACTTAAAGCCTGAGGTCACTGTGTCATTAATTTTATCAAAATTTGGTAACATAACTTTTAGTTAGTGCTTAAATGAAGAGTATGCTCAAGATGTTTGGCATGTTTTCACAACACCAAGACCAAGCCACCTCAACTCTCGAGTTATGCATGGTCTCTTTAAAGAGAATGCAAATTGTAGAGGAGTGGAGACCGAAGACCTCAAGGCTGGAGCCGAGTTCTCTACAGTCAAAATCAAAGTGGAGGCTAGAGACCTCAAGGCCAAAGCCAAGATCTCTATAACCACAACAAAAGTCACAGTCAACAATGGTAAGAGGATGTTGAAGGAGATAGTGGTGAATGAGAGAAGGGAATGGAGGAGTGAGAAAGGAAGTGAGGATGAGAAGAACACTAAAAGCAATGGATGAAATAGCAAGTCTTTGGCAAGACTTTCCTTCAGAGACAACCTCCAGTAATCACCTCTCCTCCTTCTTCCTACTCTCTTCACAGTAGTAGGCCCACACTATTTGGTTCTCAACTTATGCTCTCTCTCTCTCTCATTCACGTCCCCTTATATAATGGAGAGAAGTGAGGTTCATACGCCAGGTCCATTTCCATTCACACAACATGATGTTGGTGGTCAAGGCAAGTTGACCTCATCAGCATACCAGACATTAGATGAAGACATGGGTGGCAGCCAATGTTTTCATAATTTGGGATAGTATGCAAATGGTGTTGGGTTTGAGGAAGTTTGGAAAGCTTAAAGGGGAAGTATGCAGGCAGGGTTCAGGATGAGCTGAAGGAGATTCCATTCACCCAGGTGTTTCACAAGAATGGAATGATTGTAGAAATCCCCAGATGGGTCTGTAGTTGCTCTGTTTTCCATTTTGAAAAACAGAGCATTCTCACAGCTCTTTACGTTTAAAATATTCAACATGACGTGATCTCCGTGCGATTGAAATATGTGGTACAGGAGTTTGATCCAATTGTCAAAGTTCAAGTCTTTACCCAAGCTCAGACCCCTAAATCTTGTAAGTTGAAGATGTTAAATCTCTCTCTCTCTCTCTCTCTCTCTCTCTCTCTCTCTCTCTCTCTCTCTAACTTTGTGTGTATGTGGTGCCTCTTGCAGTTTTTTTACACATTTATTGAGCACTAAGTTTGGATTTATTGTTCTCTCTTAGTGTATGTTTTACTTACGCTGCCTCTTTTTCGTTGGATTTCTCTCTCTTAGTGCATGTTCTTTTACATATTTCTCCAAGTGAACTTTGTAGGGGATGTCCAAACCTTATTATACCTCTCTTTGGCTCTAACTTAAATAGAACGGAGACAGTTGAGTCTTTAGGGAAGAAAGACTAAATTAAAGACAGTCGAAAAAAATGAGAGTTGAGACATTGCTTTTAATTGCGGCTTTCTGATGGTTTATACATTTGCCAACCTATATTGTTAGGTAAGCTGCGAATCATGAAGTAAATTTAGTAATCCCTTCCCAAATGATTCATACGTCGGTTCCTTTGATTCTATGAATATAGCGGGTTAGGAGAATTAGCTTTTTATTAAGAACCACAAGGAGGACTTCATTTTGAAATTTTAAATTCTTAGATAAAATAATATACGAAAAATGCTTCATTTCTACAGGTGCCCAAAGAAATAGATTATAGAACAGAATGTCCCTAAAGAACCACAAACAAGAACCTCACCAAGAACGTTGGCTTAATTCTGGAAATTAATGGTAGCATCTCTAAGGTCATCTCGCTTTACTCAACGCCATGGGGTTTGTTACGCGAAAACCTAGATCTGTGATCGTATGTAGTAAACAAGAAGAGAAAAAATAAAGTAGAAAGCAAGCACACAACAAGAATAAGACGATTTACGTGGTTTAGCTTGAAACCTACGTTCTCGGGCGAAAACGGAGAAGGGCTTTCACTATGATTGAAAAACAGAGATTACAATGAACATTCTGGTGGCATGAAAACCAAGAAACCCCCAAATATAAACCCCCGAAACCCTAATTTCTGCAGGTCGGATTTGGACCCCAAATCAGATACAAAATGGGTCAAAAAATTTTGGCCAGGGGCTTTGCCCTTGGACCCCCATGATATCTCGGGTTAAATACAAGATATTAACCCAAAAGGGTTGATGCAAATAACAGGGGCGACGAAAAAATCAACAACAAAGGGGAGAGTGTGAAGGCTTGAATCGATATTATCAGTAATTCCAATCCCTCACCATGCCTGTTTTAAAGTTAATTTTGTTAAGCTTTGATCAGTAATTAGTAATTGTCTTTGTTTAATTGCGTCAGTTGGTTTCGTTAGCTTGTTGTTGGTTTCGATATCTTGTGTTGGCAATCTGTGCTGGAAGAAAATAAGAGTGTGTTTGGTTTAAGGCGTCAATGAGAGCCTATGTCTTGTGTCGTTTGCTGGTTGTTCTTGTAATCGTTGTCGTGGTGATGTTGATCACGATGCTTATATGTCCCTTATGTTTTGTGTTGTAATGATGATGGCTGTGGGATCACATCTTCCTGTTCCGACCAGCAGACACGAGGCATTTATGTTTTGTTTGTTCGTTTATTTTATTGCTTTTGATTTCTTATCATTTATAATTGATTGCGTGTGAATAAGCCAATAAGGGTGGGGGTTATTTAATACATCTTTGATGGAGTTGAAATTGTCTACTACAGCTTGGAGTATGGTAAAGTCTGGCATCATTTCCAGTGTGACACATGGCCCAAAAAAGTGCAAAAAATAAATTTGGATTGGTCATTTTCACTTTTAGGTAAGTAATTTGCAATTTTTGGGGCCGGGTAGTGGTCACATTGTGGACGATGCCAGACTTTACCATACAATTTCAACTCACTTTTTTTGTATGTCACTCTACTTACGAATTAAGGGTGAAGGGATCAAAGAGACAGTCGTTGGTCGAAGTAATTCTGATGGTGATGGCCTGTTTAGGTTCTTTCTAGGACACTTGGATTTCCCTTTTTTGTTTTTTTTTCCTTGTTAGCTTGACATAAATTATTGTCTAGCATACATTACAAAATTTCATCTTTTCCTGTAGGAAGTTTCTAGGTGACAAAGAATTTTTATTCATTTTTATATAAATTTAGGCTGCATTTGGCAGCCACATGTAATGAAATCATTTCATTTGAGTTTTCCAAGTCTTTTGTAGCCGTAACAGCATGATTTATAATGAACTCATTCAGATTTGCAATGATCTGTACTTAATAACATTAGTTATGTCATTTTATAGAAAAACCTAAGATGACTTCATTTCTAATTGTAGTTAAAAAAAAATCAGTACAAATTTGAATGATTTCATTAGGAAGCCATCATCTCATGGCTACAAATGCCTTAGAAAATCAAATGAAATGATTACATTACAGGTGGCTGCCAAACAGGCTCTTAATATGTACGTTAGGTATATGAATAACAAGATATCCATTGTTTAACCACATACTTTTATTTGCCAAAGTCCCCGCCCCACATTTCTTAAGCTCTCTTGAGTCAGATTTCCTGACAAGCATCAGATTTCGATGCCCAATTCTGTATCCATGCCACACTGCCCATATCCATTTCCGTCTCTAGCATCTAAACTTGCAATTGGTTATCAAGAAGGCAAAACGTTAGCACCTTGAGCATCTTAGATGTTAATTTTGAGTTTTGTGAGACACTATTCTTAATTTTCAAAATAATCTGGTGGCCTTTATGTAAAACTTAAGCTGTATGTGTCTCTACGAATGGCATATATGGGCGTAACCTTTAAGATATTGCAGGTGACATTGGAGAATGGCAGCCCAATGGGGCAATGAAAATCATTGACAGGAAAAAGAATATTTTCAAGCTATCACAAGAGGAATATGTTGCTGTGGAGAACATTGAAAGCACATTTGGCCGATGCCCTCTTATCACATCAGTATGCCAACGGACCCTACCATTTAATTACTATTGTATAAATGATACTGAACTCAAAACTGGACACACACACACACACAAATCTATATTATGATATCCACATGGAGCAGATTTACCATGTCCAGTGTCATCCGTCATATTCCTGAGGAGGCAACAATGTCAGAATATCCATGGATGCCTTGAGAATATAGTGCAAAGCTTAGGTTGGAGTCTGCGGGTGTAATCACTTAAGACATACTATAATAGCTTCTCACTTCTGATTACAGCTATCTTTATGTTTGTGTGTATTCATGTGCACGGCTGCCTGTAGTTTTACATTCATTACTAGGTTTGGAAGCCTCTGTTTCACTCTATTTTGGACTACTTTTCTGATTAGCTTTGTACTTGCATACAGATCTGGGTCTATGGGAACAGTTTTAAGTCCTTTCTTGTGGCTGTGGTGATCCCCAACAGAAAGGCACTTGAGGATTGGGCAGCAATTCAACACGAAACTGGAGATTTCACATCTTTGTGCAAAAACCCAAGGGCATGCAAGGAAGTACATTCCAGACGAGCTCAACTGCACGGGTCAGAGATATAAAGTATCTTGATTAATTTATTTTTTTCCAAGTTGCAAAACAATTTTAAAATGTATTTTCTCGTTTGACATGGTTTTCTGTTAGCACAGCTTAGAGGTTTTGAGATGCTTAAAGCAATTCATTTGGAGCCTAATCCTTTCGAAATCGAGAGGGACTTGACAATTCCAACAATCAAACTGAGATGGCCACAGTTTCTCAAGTATTACAAGGTATGTCTAATCCCACCTTTTTCGTTGTTCCTATCATCTGTCTTCCCTCATTTTTTTGTCTCTGTTCATATACCTCCAAATTAATCTAAAATGCGCTTATTGACTGTAAATTGCGGCAAACAAAATAAAATCAGCCTACTTGGAGGCATAATGACCAAAAAATAAAAAAAAATTATCTTCCTTAGATATTAGTAGAATTGTTTCTTTCAATCCTTTGTCATTCTCATTATTTCTCGGTCTGAATTTGGACATGTTTACAAATTTGGGTGGCTCTTGTCATTCCTATGTATAGAAGAAAATGTTGGAACTAAGTCCCCAAATTATGGTTTTACAAATTCTTAAATAACATTAGATTGTAGGAAATTTAATTTTGTAAAATTGTTGGGATTACCAAACTCAATAATCACAAAATACTAGTGATCAAATATTTGGAATGAACTTGATTAACAGGATGGTTACATACACAATGAAGGGGTCGAACCCATCTTAGTTCATCACCACTTAATCTGAAACTTGGAGGCATAGATGAATCAGTTTTTCTGATGATAGTCAAGGTCTCCCTCTAACTTCCACAAGGGAAATAGCTGCACTAACATTGGAATTCAACCAAGCTCAGATAAAGCCAATGCAATAAATAAAGCTTTTCACATCAACTGAAGTTGATGCGAAAAGTATAATAGTTGACGCTAAAAAGCCTTTTTGGTCAACTTTTTAGTTGATGCAACCTGATGCGATAAGTCATGACGCCAAAAACCTCTGCATCAA
>JAOXJP010171712.1:0-12660 GCA_025762735.1 Platanus orientalis
CCATTAATGTTAAAAGTGAATTTAAATCTTTCACTTTTAACATTAATGGTTTTCATAACTTTCATATAGAACAAAGAATATAAATGTATCTTTCTGGGTCACA
Source organism: Platanus orientalis (assembly GCA_025762735.1). Taxonomy (NCBI): domain Eukaryota; kingdom Viridiplantae; phylum Streptophyta; class Magnoliopsida; order Proteales; family Platanaceae; genus Platanus; species Platanus orientalis. Next base: position 104 of record JAOXJP010171712.1, read on the forward strand.
CTCATATTAGACATAACTTTCAGAATTTCAAAACATTTATTTCATTATCTTCATTCCTCATTGATTTCTCATGGTTTAATCCATAAACTTTTTCATTATTTGCTACAGAACAGAGTTAGGAACATATAAAACATCATACATATGATAATATTACAGAATTTGAAGCAAAAAAAGTCAAAAAATCATAAGTTTGGCCCAATCTAGGCAATTATAAGAGTATTCAAAACTGACTTATCATTTTCTAAAATAGTAAACTACTGTTGTAGCATGTATATTACTGATTTTTTATACTTCACAACTTTCACTTATAGCTTGCAAATCATTAAACTTGAAAACCAAATAAAAATCTATGAACCTAAAATGAAAAGTATTCCATAATGTGATCATGATACTTACAAGTTACAGAGATTAAAACTCAAAAGCACTTATTCTTCAATTTTCCAAAAATCCCAAAAAATTTCTTCAAATCCTTTAACCCCTCCTTCTTTATCTTCCTTGAGTGTTCTAAGGCTCTTACTTGTACAAAACTAGGGTTTAGGATTATGTTTATATCATTCTTATAAAAATAGGAAGTGTCCAAATTGAATTTGGAAACTTCCCATTCAAAACTTTAAAAAATATATTTTTGAATTTAATCACGATTTTTGAGTGTTTTCGAGTTATTTACGATTTTGTAATTGGACTAAAATGGCTATAATTTTCTCTATAGGACTTTGTTTTTTGAACCGTTTATTGCATTGGACTCTAAACTTCAAGACATTCTTTTGGCATATTTTTCATAAATAAACTCTTAGTTTTACTATTTTTCATCTAATTTCAAAGTTCTTCCATGTTTTTAGGTTTATAATGCAATCATAAAGACATAAAAATAATTAAAATGTAGAAGAAAAATCTAGGGTATTACATTCTCCCCCCCTTAATATAATTTTTTTCCTTAGAATTTAACGCACCTTGTTTAGAATAGGTGTGAATATTTCTCTTTCATCTTAATTTCTCCTTCCTATGTTGCTTCTTCAACAACATGATTCCTTCACATAAGGTACCACCTTAAATCTTAGCATTTCTTCCTTTTGGTCCAAGATTTGCATTAGTTGCTATTCATATGATAGATCATCTTGGACTTGCAACAGTTCATGCTCTATCACATGAGTAGGATCATACACATACTTCCTCAGCATAGATACATGAAAGGTCCTATGTACATGAGCTAATTTCGGTGGCAAGGCTAACTCATATGAAATATCTCTAACCTTCTTTAACACGTCAAAAGGTCCAATGTACCTGGGGTTTAACTTTCCTTTCTTCTCAAACCTCATTACTTCTTTGGTTGGTGAGACTTTTAGAAATACACGGTCTCCAACCTGGAATTCTAACTCTTTTCTTCTTTTATCTACATAGCTCTTCTGGTGACTTTATGCAGCAAGTAACCTTTTTTGAATTATGTGAATCTTCTCCGTAGTAACTTGGAATAACTCCAGTCCAAGCATTTTTCTTTCACCCACTTTAGACCAACAAATAAGAGATCTGCACTTCCTTCCATATAGTGCCTTAAATAGTGTCATATAAAAGCTAGCCTGATAGCTATTGTAGTAAGTAAACTCAATCAAAGGCAAGTGTACATCCCAACTTCCTTTTAAGTCAATAACACATGCTCTCAGCATGTCTTCTAATGTCTAAATGGTCCCCTCAGATTGTCTATCCGTTTGTGGATGAAATGTCATGCTGAAATTTAACTTAATCCCCTTAGCTTGCTGTAGGCTCTTCCAAAACCGAGAAGTAAATTGTGGATCTCTATCAGATACAATCCTAGTAGGGATATTGTGAAGTTTCACGATCTTGTCAATGTAAAACGTAGCCAACTTATCCAAATGAGTGTTTACTTGAATAGGTAGAAAGTGAGAATACTTGATCAACTAGTATACAATTACCTAGATAGCATCAAATCCTCTTCTGGTTTTGGGTAAACCTATGACAAAGTCCATGGAAATGCATTCCCATTTCCATTCAAGTATTTCTAAAGGTTGCAACATTCTTGATGGTCTTTGAGGTTCAACTTTTACAAGTTGACATGTTAGACACTTGGAGACAAATTCATCAATGTCTCTCTTCATGTTGTTCCATTAGTAGTGCTCTTTTAAATCCCTATACATCTTGCTGTTGTTAGGATGTATATCATATGCAGCATCATGTGCCTCTTTCATGATTTCTTATTTCAAGTTTCATCATTAGGCACACAATCTTCCTTGATACCACAAGGAATTGTCACTTTTAACCATAAAGTTTGTCCTCTTTCCTTCTTTGACTTCAGTTTTCAGCTTCAACATGTTCGGATCAGAATCTTGGGTAGTTTTTATCTGGTCATATAGGATTGGTTGCATTCTTAGTTATACCATAAGACACGCCAATTCACTAGTAGACTTGTGACTTAATGTGTTAGCCACAACATTTGCTTTACTGGGATGATATAATATAATGCAATCATAGTCCTTGATTAACTCAAGCCATCTTCTTTGCCTCAAGTTGAGGTCCTTTTGTGAGAATAAATACTTCAGGCTTTTGTGATTCGTGTATATCTCACATTTCTCACCATATAAGTAATGCTTCCAAATCTTTAGTACAAAAACTACCGTAGCTAGCTTTAAGTCATGTGTTTGGTAGTTCACTTCATAATAAGGCTTCAATTGTCTTGATGCATAAGAAATCACTTTCCCATCTTACATCAACACACATCCCAAGCCTTTCCTAGAGGGGTCATTGTATATAACAAATCCTTATGATCCTGAAGGCAATGTCAAAATAGGAGTGAATGTCAAACGGCTCTTCAACTCTTGAAAACTCTTCTCACAAGCATCAGTCCATTAGAATCTCTTATTCTTCCTTGTGAGTTTAGTCAATGGTCCAGCAATACTAGAGAATCTCTCAATGAATCTCCTATAGTATCTAGCCAAACCCATGAAACTCTAGATCTCAGTCACAGATGTAGGTCTAGGCCAATCAACCACAACCTTAACCTTCTTAGGGTCAACATATATGCCATCCTTTGAGATTACATGTCCCAAGAAAATCACCTTGTCTAGCCAAAACTCACACTTGTTGAATTTGGCAAAGAGCATGTGGAGACCCGAAACCCATATCCAAAGGACACAAATTTCAAGACACGACATCATTCATTCATATATTGAGGTATTACAATTGCATGTAAATTTTTTTCTTCTCCTTATCATTTACACACCTTTATCATTTTTTGTCCATAAATTTTCTTTCTGCACTTATGTGCATTACTACAAGTTCAATCCATTCATCTCATTCAATCAATCGTAGCAGAATAGTAAGTTAATATCTCAACTATATTCATATAAAATCCATAATGAATCTGAAATATAAATCATATAACCACCCATTCAAACCATGCTAAAAGACATAACAACCTCATACTAAAGTATTGAAACTAAAATCAACTAACTAATACATCTTTTGAATAAATAACAATGTCTGAACTAAAATTTGAAACAATAAACTAATCATCTATCTATTTTAGCAATTAAGGTGCACAATCCTCCAAGCATCATCTTTATTCCTACTCTAACTCTTCTTCCTCTTTATTTCCTGTGTAGTATTGAGTGAGTTTGGAAAACCTAGTAGAAAAGATGCAATGTTATACAGAAGTACGGTCAAGACTTGCACAATATGATAAAAACAGTAAAACGAAGTAGAAGTAGATGAGACAATAAGAGACAATAAAATAATAGTTACTATACTAATTTCTCATGCTACCTATACTATAACGTATAATATCAATCTCATAAACATATCATTCTTTTCCCTTTGTTCTTTCATTTTAATTTCATTCATTTTCTTAACATGTAGCATTCATACTTTCTTTCCTTACATATTTCAAATTTCAGTATTTCTTTAAGTTTTCACTTTCCTTTCATTCTTTCACTTAGCATTTAGGAATTCACATATAACATTTCAGTAGTCTCATGCCAAAGACAATGTATTACAATACGATGTCATTTTAGTCTATTAACCACTAGCAAAAGGATCTATTCAAGCCTTATTAACCCTTGGCGAAGGGTCTGTTCAAGCCTCATTAATTCCCGGTGAAGGGTCTGTTCAAGCCTCATTAACCCCCAGCGAAGGGTCTGTTCAAGCTTCATTAATCCCCGACGAAGGGTCTATTCAAGCATCATTACCCCTGGCAAAGGGTTAGCTCAAAAACATCACCCCGAAAAAGGGTCACTTACACCATAAGCCAAGTGCAATGAGCATTATCACAATAACCCTTGGATGATGAAGGGTTGGCATGGAAACCAAACATAATATGTAGCTTTTCAAAAATCATATCTTTCACAAATTCATATAGAAGAGTTCATAACTTTAATAATTTATATTGTAGAGATCTTAACAATAACATTTTTTTTATAAAAATAACAATAACAATTTAACCATTCAACATATACTTACACTCTTATGTATAATAGTAACTTTATCTAGCATTTAACACTACTATATTACTTTCACAACAAGGATTTGCTTGACCATCCTAAAACAATCTATAGATTTCTTTTCAAAATCTCATGCTGTATATGTAACTTGCCTTATTAGTATTCTTTACCAATCATTCTATAACTCACATGTAGGTGTAAATAACATATAATAAGATCTAGCAATATGGTGATACATATACTAGTTTACAAAAACTTTACTCAAATACTTATGCTTTCATGCTTGAATCAAGATAAAGTACAGAGATCAAATGTAAGTTCAATCTTATATTTACAATAATTAAAATCCATGATTTTTATATAAAAATATCATATTTTTTCATCACTTAGCCTTTTCTATATTATTAAAAAAATTTCGCTTTCAAAACTTAAGAAAACTCTTAAATCATTTAATATCTAAGAATCCTAGATAAAAAATAATAGATTGCATAGTTTCTAATCTCTTTGTTGAATCACAATTTTGTTCCTATCTTTATTCTTTAAAAAATCCTTTAAACCCTAGCTGTTTTCTTGTTTTTCCACTCTCCCCTTTGTTCCTTGTGTTTTTATATTAGATTAGGTCGAGTTTAATCTAGTATATAGCTCCCATAAGAGTCTTAGGTGAAGTGGAACACTTTTTGGGGCAAAATTGGCATTTTCTAAATCCTAATGTAGAGATGGTTTATTATTATTTGGATTATGTTAGACTATTAAACTATGGATGATAGATTTGTTGGAAATATGTGTCCTGACAAAGCCATTCACATAAAATATAAGCATGATTAATTAATTATTTTATTTAATAATTATTATTTATTCTATCATCACATGTATTTATTTCTTTATATGGTTAATTATTTGATCTCATGAAATGAGATAGGTGGTCCTCAGGTAACATAATAGGATGTTAGACACATTGGAATATGTAGAGAGATCTGATAATCCAGTTCTTGTAGACTTGAAAGTTTACATCTATGGGTGATGTTGGACACATCACTTATAGAGTTGCTACATGTAGAGCTGCCATATGATGGAGTGATATAATCTTAGTTACTAGAGTGAGACTCTAAGCTTGCATGTGGGTGTATTATATAAATGCATTAAAGGAATCTATTATGAACACACTTGGTAAAACATCACTGTCAGGATAAGTGTTGTTCATATTTACAAACTCGTCCTTAGATCTGAGGGGTTTGTAATTTCTCTAAGTTGTTATGTTAGTTATTTGGAGCTACCAACCAATGATGTCTAATTGGAGGCTATATCATGGGTAGTTTGGATAGCATACATGATACTTGAGAGGATGCAAATGTCCAACAAGGAATTCACTGCCCATAAGTGGGAGAATATTCAGTTTAGGAAATATGTGATTTAATTGGACATAAAAATTTGACTAGTGGTTTTTGATAGTGTTTGTCAAATGTTTTCAAAACAAGATTATAATTTATATATTTAATTTTGAAAATGATTTTATCAAATAAATGTTTTTTAAAGGTCCAATTGATTCGTTAAGTTCCTAACAATAATCTTCTAATGACCATAGGGGTTAGACAGTGATTATTTTATCATCTTAAAGGTTATTAAGGAATATTGTGAAGTGGATGGACATATTTGTGAAATATTTGTAAAGAAGGGCCTCATTGTTATTTTTTTATCTTTGGGAGTTCAATTGTAGTATGTAACAGAGATTATTGCAATTAGTGGTGTGCTAGTTTGTAATTAACAAAAGATAGAGTGTTCTAATGCAGTTTGACTTAATTAAGGATACTGGCCCCACACCCAAAGGAGAAGAATCTCATAAGGATCCCACACCCTTTAGGGTTACTTTGGCTTCTCAAATGCTTTATATATAGAGATACCCATGTTCAGATAAGATCCTATAACTTTTCTAGAAGTGGGAGAAGCGTAGAGAATTCTAGAGCAAGTGTAGATACTTTGGAGACCGGGTCAGATTGAATTCTTATGTCTGATTAATTCATTAAGGTAATTCTAAACTTCATTTAAGATTAGATCTTAGAGATTCATATGGTGATCATGGGAAAATATATTTAGATATGCGATTGATCAATGCACTTTACTTATTTAAATGTTCAAGAACGGTAATCTTCCTTCAGTACCCACCGAGCACAATCTGTAAGTGACTTATCGTCGACCTTGCCGAGGTACCATTCGCTTTTCTTCTTGTTTTGATTTATCCTCCCTTTTTCATGAGGGTTTTAACCTTTTTCGGCTTTCACAAGTGCTATTGCTCATGCTTACTAGCTCAGCATGACATGTGAGCTCTGAGAAGAGCATTAAGATGCTGAAGAAGAACGTGGCCTAGCTGAGGACTACAAATTCAGGCTTCGAGGTCCAGTTGGCCGAATCAGCTAAAAAGGAGTCGGAGCTTTAGGCTTGCCTGGTGAAGTCTGAGGAGGAGAAAGAGTTATGTCTACAAAGCTTTAGGCAGCCGAGGATAAGTAAACGGCATTATCCTTGAAGCTAGCTTAGACCGAATGACAAGTTGTCATGGTAAGGGAGGTCATAGCCAAAGAGAAGGTTGCTGTCAAGGCAACATTAGTGTAGAGGCTGGAGCTAGAGAGAGCCGCCATGGTGGAGTCTATATGGATATCTACTGATTATGCGTTAGAAGTCTGACTATTTTTATGATGGCTTTGAGGCCTTCAGACATGGGGCATCTCGAGCCTACCCTGACATTGATTTCTCAGGGTTCCTCAGGGATGATGACTCTCGGTCGCCCCCAGAGCTTGAGGTTGTTGAGGATGAGGAAGCCCCCAGGGAGTCTCGCAATGGGTCCGAGAAGCCTGTTGATCCTTAGACACAGTGTAGTTTTCTCTTCTCCCCCTTTTTTGTGGATTAGCATACATGTACCCATTATAATACTTTCAACCTTAATGAAAATATTTTTTCTGTTGCTTCATGTTTTCCTCACGTTGTCTCTCTTTTTCATTTATTGGGCAATGTCGCCTTGTGAGTAGGGCATCCTTGAGCCATTCCTTTTTCTAGGAGGGGGTCTTAGTCATCTTATGACTTTCGACCACTTTAGACCAGTCGTTCCCCTTAGGAGTTAAGATCCATCTTGTGACCCTCGGATGCCTCGGGCCAGTCGTCCCCCTTAGGGGTTAAGAGTTAACTTGTGACATCTGACCACTTTGGGCTAGTCTTCCCCCTTAAGTGTTAAGAGTCAACTTGTGACCCTCGGCTACTTCGAGCTAGTCGTCCTAAGGGTTAATAGTCAACTTGTGACCCTCGGCCGCATCGGGTCAGTCGTCCCCCTTAGGGGTTAAGAGTCAACTTGTGTTTCTCGGCTACTTCAGGTCAGTCGTCTCCCTTAGGGGTTAAGAGTCAACTTGTGACCCCCGGCCATTTCGGGCCAGTCCGGGTCAGTCATCCCCCTTAGGGGTTAAGGGTTAACTTGTGACCCCCGGCCACTTCGGGCTAGTCATCCCCTTTAGGGGTTAAGAGTCAACTTGTGACCCTTAGCCACTTCGGGCCAGTTGCCACGTGGAAGAAAAGAGATGTAACTAACGGAGCCTATTTTATTGACATTGATTTACAATGATGTGTAGTACTTTTTTAGGTGTTCGGCGTTTCAAGGTCGAGGCAGTTGCTTCCCTTCTTAATCTTCCAAGTAGTAGGCCCTCGGCATATGGAATCTTGTGACTTGGTAAGGCCTTCCTAATTGGGACCGAATTTTCCGTCCGAGGGATCTTTAGTGGCCAGCGTGGTCTCGCGAAGGAATAGGTCACCTACTTTAAACTTCCTTTCTTTGTTCTTTTGATTGTAACTGTGGTTCTATAGGCCCATTAAGCCCCCTAACAGTTCCTTGGGCCACCCGCCCTTATGTGTCTATAGCCAAGTTTTTATGATTTTTAGAAGGGTCTGGTTGGTGACCTCTACCTACCCATTTGCTTGGCTGTGCTTTGGGGAAGAGAAACGGTTCCTGATTCCGAGACTTGAGAAAAATTCCTTAAACCAAAAATTATTTTCCATTGTCTAAGATCAAGACTTCTGGGACACTAAAACAATAGATTATAGATTTCCAAGCAAAGCTACAAATGTTTTCCTCAATTATCTAGGCCACAGGCTCAGCCTCAACCCATCTTGGTGAACTAGTCAATGGCCACAATGATGAATCTAACTTGTTTTTTTTTTCTTCTAGGGAGAGGCCCGACTATATATATTCCCCATTAGGCAAACATCTAAGGTCCTGAGATGAGGGTTAACTTCTCTGCCGGCCACTTGAGTCTGTTGGCAAACTTCAAACAATGCTCGCATTCCTGTATGAGCTTTGTGGTATCAGTCCACATTATTGACCAGTAATACCCAGCCTAAATGAGTCGTTGCGTTAGGGATTTTCCCCCAGAGTGGTTGCCATAGATTCCCTCATGAACTTCTCACATGGTGTAATCGGACTCGGTAGGGGCTAGGCACTTGAGATATGATAAGGTGAAGCTCTTCTTGTAGAGCATCCCATTTAATAGGGTGTACCGATAAGATCATAATTTGAGCCCTCTAGCCTTTGTGCGATCGTCGGGAAGCCTTCCTTCCTGGAGGTAGTCCACATGGGGTCATCTAGGACGTTCCTCTCTCGACAACTTCGACCACCTCCGTGGTTTGGCTTTGTATACTCGGTTTTGGTAGGTGCTCAATTATCACAACTCCGTCGTCATCAAGGGTTAAGGCCAAACGATCTAATCTGTCAGCGTGGTTGTTTTTATCTCTACATGCTCGATGGTGAATACCTTGAAGCCTACTGCTAGTGCCTTGACTTCCTTTAGGTACTTTGTCATTCAGTCTTCCCTGACTTCTTACTCTCTCAAAACTTGTTCCACTATGAGTTGGGAGTCACTCCTTATAGCTATTTGCTTGACACTAAGTTCTTTAGCTATCATGAAGCCATTCACTAGTGCTTTGAACTCGACCTCATTATTCATTGCTCTAAAACTTAATCTAATTGCGTATTCTATCTCGGTTCCTTCTGGAGTTATGAGTATGATTCTTGCTCCACTAGCTTGGCTCATGGCTGAGCAGTCAACGTTGAGCACCCAATTGTCTTCCCTCAAGGAGGTAGGTCCCTTGGTAACTTCCGCTTCTACTAAAGAGGTCAATTTTGCCATAAAGTTTGCCACGACCTAGCCTTTCACCACCCCTCTTGGCTTATAATCAATGTCGAATTCCCCAAGCTCAATTGACCACTTAAGGAGTTAAATAGAAGTGTCCAACCATCATAGGGTAACCCTCAATGGTTGGTCTGTTAAGATAATGACGATGTGGGTCTAAAAGTAAGGTCCCAGCTTCTGGGCAGTGGTTACTACAATGAACGCTGCTTTCTCAATTTTTGGGTAGTTCTTCTCTGTCCGATTCAATGTCTAATTGACGTAATACATGGGATTTTGCATCCCTTCTTCCTCTTTAATTAATATCGAGATCACTGTCGAGTCTGAGACCACAATGTATAGGAATAGGGGTTCTTCGAGTTGTTTTCAATATAGCAGGGGTAGACCTACGAGGTGCTTTATTTGCACTCCTCTGTCCATTTGAATGCCTTATGGAGAAATCAGAAGAATAGGAGACACCTGTCGTTGCCTTGGAGATGAACCAGTTCAATGCTGCTATCTTTTCGGCAAGCCTATGAAACTCCTTTGTGTTGCGTAGGGATCCTATGTTTAGGATGGCCCTCACATTTTTCTGGTTAGCTTCGATCCCTCTTTGTGAAACCAAAAACCCTAAGAATTTTCTGGTTGATACCCTAAAGGCGCATTTTGCTGGGTTTAACTTCATGCGTTATTTCCTCAAGACTTCAAAGGTCACCTCGAGGTCTTTGAAGTATTTGTTAACCTTTGGGCTTTTAACCAACATGTCATTAACATATCTCTCTATATTTCTCTTGATTTGTCCGTTAAACATCGCATTCACCAGTCTTTGATATGTGGCCCCCACATTATTTAACCTGAATGACATTACCTGATAGCAGTATAGCACTCGGTCAGTGATGAAAGATGTTTTTTCTTGGTCAAGTTCTTATATACTGATCTGATTGTACTCTGAGAAGGTGTCCATGAAGCTGAGCAACTCATGCCTGAAGGTGGAATCGACAAGGGTGTCGATCCATGACAAGGGGAAACTGTCATTTAGGCATGCCATATTCAAGTCAATGAAGTCCACGCATATCCTCCATTTTTTGTTTGCCTTCTTGATGAACACCATGTTTGAAAACCACTTGGGGTAGTGTACTTCTCAAATGAACATGGCCTGTTGGAGCTTGTCTACCTCCTAGCAATGGCTAGGTTATGATCAGGGGTGAAGCTCCTTTTCTATCATACTGGTCCTTTGGCCGATCTGACATTCAACTTGTGAACCATAATTTCTGGATTTATCCCTGTTATATCATCATGGGTCCACATAAAGACATCTTTGTTCTTGGTCAGTAGGGCCAACAGTTTCCCTCGGTGATTGTTTGAGAGTGTACTACTTAGACAACTCGCTCAGGGGTAACTTCATCTAAGTCGAGCTTGAGCAGGTCTTCCACAGGCTTAACCAGTGGGGGCTTTCTCTCTCTTACCTCCCCTTAATAAATATAGCCTCTTTATGTTATCCATTTGCCAGTGAGGCATTATAATATTCACGGGCGACGGTTTGCTTACCCTTGCCTTCTTCCACCTTGTGGTTAGTGGGGAACCTCATTATCAGGTGATATGTGGAGCTGACTGCCCTCATCTAGTTGAGGGATGGCCTCCTTAGGATGTCATTATAGCCTGAGGGGTAATTCACTATAAGGAAATCCACCTCTTTAGTGACTTGGTTCATTCTGAGACCCATAGTTACGGGCAGGCTCACGGACCCTAAAGTGAACAATCTATCCCCGGTGAAGCCAACAAGGGGAAGTCTCACGGGTTAGATCCTTTCTTCTTCTATCACCATCTCTTTGAAAGCCGATAGGTATAGGATGCCAACAAAACTTTCATTATCGATCAGCACCCTCTAGTCTTGTATCTTGTAATTACTATTGTGACGATGAGTACGTCATCCTGAGGGTGCTATAACAGGGAAGAGTCCTCCTCGGTAAAGGTGACAGGTGGATCCAACCTTCGAGTTTACTTGGTTAGTCTCCAAGTCATGTAGATGCTCTTCTCCTCAAGGTGTTAGACCTTTCGGGCATAGGCCTTTCTGGCTAAGGCTGAGTCTCCCCCGCTAGTAGACCCTCTGACTATAACCTGAATCTCCCCCAAAGGTTGGTGTTCATTTGTCTCTTTATTTACTAAGTGATGCGGCTCTTGGTCCTGTCCCCCAGCTTGCTTTGCTATGACAAAGCGTCATAGCTTGTCCTTCTGGATTAAGTTCTCTATGTACTCTTTGAGGTCAAAGCATTTATCAGTGTTTTAACTGTGGTCTCGATGGAATATGCAATATTTGTCTTTCGTTCAACACGCAGGTGGAGACTTCAATTTTTCAGGCCATTTGAGGGTGGGGTCATCTCGGATCTCCATGAGAACTTGTTTGACCAACGTATTGGATGGGGTGTATCTTAAGAATTAGGATGTAAGTGTGATCATTCTACAATCATGTTGTTGCACCAAATCCTTGCACTCATGCCCCTAATTCGACCTGGGAGGCCCTTCCATTCTCTTTCTTTTCTCCTTGTCTGCTCGGGGTTCTCTCTCTGCCCTATCACATACTTTTCGCATCTTTAACATTCATGTGTTTCTGTGCTTTGACCATCAACTCCTCTAAGCTTGCTGGGGGCGACTTTGACAGAGAGAACAGGAACTTGAAGGGATACAACCCTCCTATGAGGGCAGTGAGCACTACTGTCTCATCGGTGTCATCCACTTGCAAGGCCTCCTTGTTGAACTGGGTGACGTAATCTCTCAGCGACTCTTCTCGCTCCTTCTTAATGTTCAAGAGGTAAGTCATGGGCTTCTAGTACCTCTGTCCATTGATGAAGTTACTTACGAATTGTTTGCTAAGGTCCAAGAAGGGGTCAATGATGATTGCTTAAAATTGCATAATTATCATAATCAAAATGAGCATTATCACATTTATTTTATGTATATTTATATTAAATTA
>JAOXJP010171723.1:0-12660 GCA_025762735.1 Platanus orientalis
GACTAGCACTAGTAAACCCCCTAATTGACTTGAAAACAAATAACATTAAGTATTAAAATACCCTCTAATCACTCTTACTTAATAACTCCCTACCCTATGGCTGTAACAAGCCTTATTACATGAAAAATTTAAAAGAAAAAAGACTCTAAACACCTATATACCATGGACACTTGTCCACTTTTTTCCTTCCTTGGTAGAACTTAGACTTAGGCATCCAAAGAGGCTAGTTATTCTCCAAGTAGTGTAGAGTTGCTACATCAACTCCCCCTCTCTTAGAAAACTAAACTCCGTTGAGTTGGGGTAGAGGTCCTAAAAGAAATTCTTATGTATGAATCCTAGAGGGGGGGTGAATAGGATTATTGAAAATTCTTTTTAAGTTGCTCCCAAATTCACCTATTATTTAGTTGATTAAATTGTCCCAGTATTTTAATTTCAATGTAATTGTGCACATGGATATGAATGTATTCAATTGTTTTGCAAGTTAGATTAATTCAATATGTATGATGCTTGATAATATAAATGATAAACTAAACAAGCAAACCACAAGCAATTACAAGTGTACACAAGATGTATAGTGGTTCAGCACAACAACCTCCATCCACTCTCAAAAGCTCAATACAGAGCTATTTAATTTTATTAATTGAAACTATTACAATCAAGGATAAAATTAATAAAATCCTATTATACTTGCCAAGCAAGCTACACCCGGTGTCTCTGGCGGAAAAGATTTGGGTGCACACTACCTGTGTCTTCGGCAGGAGAGGTCTCAACAACTTAATTAAAGTTAAAATAAGAATTTCCTCTTTAGTAGGTTGATGTTACCTTGATCACAAGATGAGGTTAGTCCTCTTTGAGCTAGATGTAACTATCTTTCCCCAATTGTTTCTTGGTTGACTCTTCAAGCTAGAGAGCTAATCTTGATGGGTTGCTCCTCCTTGAGAGCATAATATGACTATCAAGTCCACTTTTCTTTACAAGGGTTTAAACAATCCTTGATTCAAAGATTTGCCTTAGTTGGAGTAAGATGGAAAAAGGAAATGGTCTTTTTGGGTGATGATTTACCTATCTAAGCATAGAGAGATTTTCAAAAGAATAGAGAGTTGAATCTCTCAATAATTTTCCAATTTTAGAGCAAGAGATTAGTGATTTGATCATGACCATTAGCTTGCTCATTTGAGTTCTTTTCCTTTTATATTGAACGAAAATGGTTCATGTCCATTGGATTAGAACCATCCCAAATGGTCAAAAGGTCTTAGCCATTGATTGGCAATAGATTTTTGAAGATTAGACCATTATACAGTGTTTCTGCTACTTTGGATCGATCTTGGATTGATCCAAGTGCAAAAAAGACTCAGTTTCTGCAACCCGAAAGTTGCTGGATCAATCCAAATAAGTTTAGATCGATCCAAACTATTTGGATTGATGTGGATCGATCTTGGATCGATCCAAACTATTTGGATTGATGTGGATCGATCCAAATCCCCTATATTGCCTTCTAAAATCTTAGAAATGCTATAGTAGGCTTTGGATCATCCTTCCATGGTTCGGGAAGGTCCGTGGACCTTGGGAAACCCATCATGAAGTCTTGATTCACCTTCAATATCATACAATACCTGATTTACCTTGTGAAGGCTCGGAATGATACGTGAATCCTTTGGAATGACTCGCCGATTCTCGGATTGATATCTTGAGGTTTTCTTTGAAGCTTGATGATGATCTTCATGTTGTTTTGACTCAAGGACTACCTAGACTTTAACATGACTCAGTTCATATCCTAATCAATACAATACATGTATTTTACAGTTCATGGAATTTATAACATATTACATTTACACTAGAAAAGACTGCTACATCTCTAATCCTCAGTATCCTTGACCTCTCTGGTGGTCAAGACTGGATGTAAAACACACTGGTCTCTCCTACTGGTCTTGACACTACTGCTTAAGATCTACCTCTACCTCCAAAAACATCTCCTCTATCAGAATATAAACCTCTACATCTTTATCATCCTCATATGTTGGTTGTTTGTCTACAATCCCGACAACTAGTCGAGGACACTATGCCTACTTGTGACTAGTGCTACCACACTGGAAACAACCTGCATTAGTCTTCTGAGGAGAACCCCCTGCTTTACGAGCCCTATAAGGCGATATGGGTGTTGGACTATTATCCTTCTTGAACAAAAAATCAATAATTTCATTGATCAAAATACATATTATAATATTTTTCCCATGATCATCATATGAATCTCTAAGATCTAAATATTAAGGAAGTTTATAATACCTCAATCAATTAACCAGACAAAAGAATCCAATATGACCTAGTCTCCATAATCTCCACACCTGCTCTAGAATTCTTTGCATCTCTCTCACTTTTAGAATTGTTACAGGAGACTATTTGAATGTGGTCAACTCTATTTATAGAGTTTATGAGAGGTCAAATAAACCCTTAGGGGTGTGGGATTCTTGTCCTTAAGCTTATGGGGCCCACATTCTTAATTGTGTCAAAACTACAATAAGCAGCATAATTGTTTATTAATTACAACCTGACACTCTATTAATTGCAACAATCCATGTGACATGTTGCAATTGAACTCCTAAGGATAAGAATATAACATTGAGGCCCTTCCTCACAAAAACATTCTTCCACTTTGCAATATCCCTTAATGACCCACAAGACAATAAACTGGTCACTATCAAACCCTTTTGGCTATTGTAAATTATCTCTAGGATATTAATGGATCAATTGGACATTAAAAATATTTCTTAATAAAATCTTTTTCAAAATTTATATATATATATATATATATATATATTTAATATAATTTTGAAAAACATCTTGACAAACACTTTATCAAAACACTGGATCCAGATTTCCATGTTCAATCAATTCATGTTAATTCTAAACTGAATATTTCTCCCTATTATAAGGGCAGTGCATTTCTTAATGGGCACTTGTGTTCTCTCAAGCATCAAGTTAAATATCTAAACTACCCATGATATAGCCACCAATTAGGCATCTGGCTAGTAGCTTAAAATAATCAACTTAAATAACTTAGAGAATCACAAGTCCCTTAGGTCAAGGGATTAATCTATAAGTTATGAACATCATTTACTTTGACAATGAAGTTTTACTAAATGTGTCCATTATGGACCCTCTTAATGCATTTGAATTGTGCATCTACATGTAAGTGTAGAGTCTCACTTCAGTGATTGAGATTACATCACTCCATCACATGGTAACTCTACACGTAGCAACCTTTTAAGTGATGTGCCCAGCATCACTCATAGTTGTAAGGTTTCAGATCTACAAGAACTAAATGATCAGATTTCTCCACACATAATCTATGCATCTGACATCCTACCATGTTACCTAAGGACCGTCTATCTCATCTCATGAGATCAAACAATTACCCATAACTAAACTTATACACATGTGATGATGGAACAAAGCACTTTATTATAAATGTCAAACAAATAAATACTATAAAAAGTATTTATGATGGCTTTGTCATGACACATATTCTAACAATGGGTCTATTGGTCCAGTGTGGACTTATTGGTGTCCCACTGGGCTGGGATCTAGGAAGTGTACGGCTCGATGTTGCTCCTAAAACCTAAGGCTGCGTACATGTAGAACTGTCAGGGAAAGACTATATATGTTGGTTTCCCTTCAAGTGATCCTCTGTAGTGTAGGCTATATGGATGGCATCAGCAAGAGTAGTAACACAAGTAGAACACAGGCTCGCCGCAAGCTGAGGATGCAAACCACACCTATAAAGGGCAATCATAATGTCATTCTCCCAACGAATCCTCGAACGGACAACTAAATGATAGAAGTGGCTAGTGTATTCCT
Source organism: Platanus orientalis (assembly GCA_025762735.1). Classification (NCBI taxonomy): domain Eukaryota; kingdom Viridiplantae; phylum Streptophyta; class Magnoliopsida; order Proteales; family Platanaceae; genus Platanus; species Platanus orientalis. The sequence goes on from JAOXJP010171723.1 coordinate 3,856, forward strand.
CCATAGTAGAAGAACCCTGCTGAATCTAAGTAAGCTGAAGATGAGCTCTCTACCTGGTTCCTGAAATCTCATACCTCCGCCTCATAGCTGCTCTCAGATCATCCCAATGATTAGAGGTACCCAAAGGCCTGTGATCCTCCTTGTAATTATCCCACCACATCCTAGTTGTCCCCTTTAACTTAGCCTCAACAAATTGCAATCTCCTACCTTTTGGAATATCATGACAATCAAAGAAGGCCTTTATACTGTGTATCCAATCCAAAAACACATCTGTATCACCACTACAATAGAAATTTGGCACCTCAAGTATTACATTACGCCCAATAGCCTGCTGGACAGCAGCATATAACTAATCATGTCCCTCTGCAAAGTCTCTCCTAGGCCTAACCCTGCCAGGACTATGCTCAAACTGATGATGGATGATTTCAAACTACACCCAGTTATCAACACTTCCACCTATCATGCTAGGTGAATGATTTTTGTTGGCCTCTTGATGAGAAGTTTCTAGCATAATCTCTTTCCCCTTTTTAGAACCTTGGGGTTGATTAATGGTCTTGAGAATAGTATCTAGTTGGACTATTATGGTATCAAGCTTGTCATCAACATTCTTATTTAAGTTTTGGAGATTTCTTTTCAACCCCGCAAGCTCAAGTGCTTGCTCATCCACCACTGCATTAACAGAGGTAATGGTTCTATCTATTTGGTTGGTCATGTTAAAATTCTTAGGATCCCAACTAGAGCAAGACAAGTTGGTTTTCTAGGCTCTGATACCAAATGATGCAGAACACAATGCGGAACAATGTGAAATAACTTCAAATAATTAAAGAACAACCCAGAAATAAAATTCTAGAATTTTTTGTCAAGGGGCAAATCTATATATTTTTTAAGTTGGTAAAATTTTAAAAATACCCTTGACAAGTGTCAGAAAATTCTAAAACTTTAGGGATGTTTAAGAAATATATTCAGAGTTCTCTCATAAAAATTTCATAAATTTCAGAGTCCCCTACCTATTTTTTTCTAGAAAATCCCCAAATTGGCTATAGTCGAAATCAATAGAAACTCAATGAATCAATCACCACTTCTAATTGAATCAAGCTTTCAAAGTATTGTTCATACCTCTTAATGTAGGTACAAATACCTATGAAAGAGTGTTGAAGTCAGTCTAAGATCAAGCTCTGAAGTATATAAAAAAAACACCACAAAACCTGCTCCAGAACTAGGTGCCTGCCTGCCACTGTGTAACACACCCTCTAATTTTTAGGGAGTGGTTTTATGAGAGAAAGGATACTCCTAAGTGGATCGTCAAAGGGTAGTAGGCACCCTTATGAAAGAGTTTGAGTAAATATGAAGTGGTTAGGGAATGGTAATGAGATGAGTCAATGGAGGTTAGATTGAAATTGCAGAAAATTCTGATGGAGAAGATGAAGTAATGGTGGAAAAGAAGAAGTAATAGAAGAAGGAGAATATTAAGCAGTATGAGAAGAAAAGAAGATGGAAGCGATTGAAGAGGGTGGAAGAGGATTGAAGAGGAGGGGATTTCCCATATCTGGAAATCGTGAAGGAGGAGGAAGAGGACCAGCCCACGCATGGGATTCAAAACTCCAAAATTTTCTTATTCTAAAAACTGTTAATCATTAAATGCCTTAGGGTTTTTAAACCCCTTTAATAAAAATTAGACTAAAGTCCCTAAAATACCCCCCTAAAGGCCTCAAACAACAAGCACTAGTACACCCCCTAATTGACTTGAAAACAAATAACATAAAGTATTAAAATACCCTCTAATCTCCCATACTTAATAACTATTTACCCTATGGCTTTAAAAAGCCTTATTACATGACAAATTTAAAAGGAAAAGGACTCTAAACACCTATCTACCATGGACACTTATCCACTTTCTTCCTTCCTTGGTAGAACTTAGGCTTAGGCTTCCAAAGAGGGTAGTTCTTCTCCAAGTAGTGTAGAGATGTTGCATCACGGTGAATCCAGATTGTAAGGATTAATCATTACGATTAACCAATGTGCTTTAAGCCTACCAAACAGTTTTCAAAATCTCGATTGGAATGTCACAATATTGATTAGTCTTCGAAAAGGCTTGTTACTTGCCTTTGGAACTAGAACACAAGGCTTACTGGGTGATAGAGACACTCAATTTTAACCTGGATAAAACAGGTTCACTTTGCAAACTTCAACTCAATGAGCTAGAAGAAATTAGACATGATGCGTACAAAAGTGTTAGAATTTACATTGAACGGATGAAAGTATTGTTAGAATAGAGCGTATTCTCAGGTGCTTCGATCGCCTAGAAAAGAAGGTGGAGAGCATGGATCAGAGGCTCATCCACATTGAGGGGATTGTGGATCCCACTCATAAACTAGCTCCTAGGGTTTCTCTTGACATTCTCGCCAGTGAGGATGAGGAGGATGATGTTGATGCTTAGCACCTCTTGTTTTGTTTTTCATTCTATTGTATTTTAATCTTTTTCTTGTAAACCCTATTGGAAATTAATGAAAATATCATCTTTTTGCTATGGTATACATTTTATGATCTGTTAATACCCTTTATCTTATGTCTTTACGATACAATCTTTGGTATTCATGATAAAAAGGGGGAGAGTTAAGCACACGCTAAGTAAAGAGTTGTAAAAATTTAAAATTTTAAACATCTAAGGCAATTTTATTCTAAATTTGGTATATCATACTCAGGGGGAGTAAAAATGAATTGCCTAAGTAAGAGGGGTGCAAAAATATAAAGATTAATGGAACTCTACATGTCATTAATCTAATAAATGATTAAGTGAAATATTCTAAGACTATTTGAGCCCAACTCACATTCACTTGTACTTATCATTCTTGATACCTTATTTCATGAGCATTTCATTACATTCATTTGCTTGCTTGTGTGATCATTATACTTTATCATTTGACTGGACTAATCTTGGTTTGAGAAAGATATATTTTTGTCAAATGAATTTCAGAATCCGAAAGCTAAAGCACATTGAAAACAAAGATCACTAAGTGAAAAATCCCAAGCTTGTATCAAGGGGGAGAGCCAAAGCAATTCATAGAAGACTTGGCTTAAGTTGGAGTTCTTGAGTATATTGAATTATTCATTTTGTACTCCATTATTCATGTATTTTAAGTTTTGTCATGGAATTCCCAAAGGGGGAGATTGTAAATGTAATATATTGTAAATTCTATGAACTGTAAAATACATGCATTGTATAGACTAGGACATGAGTAGTCATGTTAGAGTCTAGGAGGTTATTGGGTTCAAGCATCATGAAGATCATCATCAAGTGCCAAGGAAGCCTCAAGAGATCAATCTGGGACTTGGCAAATCATCTTGAAGGATTCACAACTTACTCCAAGCTCACACAAGGTTAATTAGGTAATGTGAAGTAGTCTAGGTGAATTAAGGGTCCAAGGAAGGGTTTCAAAGGTCTTAGAACCTTCTCGAACCATGGAGGGACGATCCCAAGGTCTCTATTGCATTTCTAAGATTTTTGAAGGCATCACAGGGCATTTGGATCGATCTAGGATCAAACCTAGCCTCCTAGTTCGATCCAAAGTAGCGGAAACACTATATAACGGTCTAAACTTTAAAAATTAGTTTCTAATCAATGACCCATCTTTCTTGATCATTGGGGAATGTTCTAATCCAATGGACAAGGATCATTTTTGTCCAATATAAGAGGGGATGAGCTCAAAGTGCTACTAATGATTCTTGTTAAAATCTCATATACTTAAAAGCTCTATTGTTGATTATGGTATATCTTGAGAGATTTAGTTCTCCTAACTTTTGGGAAATCTCTCTATGCTTAGATAGGTAAATTTATACCCAAGACTATTCCATTGCCACCTCTCCAAACTTGCTAAGATATATCCATTGGAGGTAGGCGACAAGAGTTGTCAAAAAGGATACTCAAGAAGAGATAGTATTGGATTGTATGTCACACCTTGCTCAAGGAGGAGAAACCCACCGGAGTTGGCTCTACCAGTTGAAGAGCCACCAAAAAGAATAGCGGAAAGATAGTCACATATAGCTCATCAAGGAGCAACCCCAACTTGTGTGGAAGGCAACACCAACCTTCAAGAGGTAAAACACTTGTCTTTAACTTTTTATTAAGTTATTGAGACCTCTCTCGTTGGACACACTGGGAGAATTAGCACTACCGTCGGAGACATTGGTAGTGTAGACTTATAGCTCTTCCACTAGAGACACAAGAAGAGTAGACCATATACCACACCTAAACCCACTGGAGACATTGGGTGTAGTTTGCTTGACAAATAGATTAGGTTTTTCTTATTAATTTTAACCTTGATTGTAACACCTTCAATCTTAATAAAATTACATAGCTCAATAGTGACCCTTTGTGAGTGGATATAGGCCATTGTACCAAACCACTATATATCTTGTGTATATTGTTTTTGCTTGTGGTTTGCCTATACATTCTTCATTCACTTTTTCAAGCATTGCACATATTATTTCAATCACACATGTAATAGCATTGAACATATTCATATTCAAGAGCACAATTCAATTGCAAGTAAATATAGAGACTAAATTAATTGAACAACAATTGAATTTGGAAAAGGAATTTTAAAATATCCTATTCACCCCCTTTAGGATTTATAGATTGAAATTTCAATCTTGATGGTAACACTATGCAAGCAATAGAGATTCCACAACAAGCACAGGGTAGTAGTTAGACTCACCCACAGATAGTAAGTTTTCTGGCCCTTGCATAACTGCCCCTGATATGCAGCCAAAATAGTTTTCAAAATTTATGACTATCCCATCTGTGGATAAAAAGAAAAGAAGATTTACCCCTCTACTCATGTAAGTATATGATGGATTATCTGGTCCAGAAAGGACTTTTACAACTCTTGGAACCAAGACCACCCCACAACCTTTACCTCCTAGATACAATGCAACTGAGCATTGTGAGTTTCATCAGACACCTAGGTATCCTTTAAACAAGTGCTTTGTGTTAATGTAAATTGTCAATTCCATAAATTGTAAAATACATTGAGTGGTATATTAGGCATGGCATGATCGTATTACATATCTTAGTCATGTCTGTAATCATCAAGTATCCTTAGGTCTCAACAAGGATGACAAGCTCCAAGCACTTGAAGCCAAGGATAGATCCTTCCCCATGTTGCCAAAGACCAAGTATTGAATATCTAAGCCTCATCAAGCTCAAGGAAAGTATATAAGGGTAAGCACAATGTTAGACATAGGTTAAAGAGACCTTAAGACCCTTACAAAGGTTAATAGACCATTCACATGCCTTAGGCATAAGACCCATGGAGGTTGAGAATCAAATTGAGGCAAAATGGCAGAAAATAAGAGAATTGGATCGATCCAGGGGGTGTCAGATCCATCCACACTTAGTGGATCGATTTGTAACTTACCAGATCAATTTGAAGGGCCATTGGATCGATTTAGAAAGGGTCCTAGATCAATCCGGTAGGGCTTGGGTGTCTTTAAATGAGACATCAGATCAATATGGGGATGCTGGATCGATCCATGTAGATCAATCCAACATCGTTGGATTGATCCAATATCGTAGAATTTCAAAAAAAATATGAATTCAATGCATGCGATTTTTTGACCATTAGGAGAGATGCCATATCAAGGGTGAATGACTGTGCTCATCTCTTATTAGTATAAGAGAGCCTCCAATGAGCTCTCTAACACACTTTAGCACACAAGAAAGGAAGATAGGAGAGATTTGAAGAAGTTTAGGCATTTACATCCTCCCAACAACCACAAGGTTCCATTGATGAACATTTATTGAAGATCAAGAGCCTTAGAAGTGCTTCCCTAGCACTCTTTATTTGAAGATCAAAAAAGGGAAGAAAGGAGAAGGGTTTACTCCTAAGTTAACCTATGTGAGAAGCTCTAAAAAGCAAAGAGGCACTTTTGGAAGCTTGGTGGAACCCATTTCACACTAGACACCGGTAGTGTAGACTTTAGCACCTACTAGAGACACCAGGTATAGATTATTCCCACCGAAGACATCGAGAATTAACATAGCTCCCATCGGAGACACTAAGAGTAGAGATTACCTTTGCAAGTAGTAGGTTTTAGAATTTTAATCTTGATTGTAATGTAATTCAATCTAAATAAAATATAGTAGCTTGGTAGTAAGCTTTGAAAGTGGATGTAGGCTCGAGTGTCGAACCACTATAAAACTTGTGTTGTGTGTTTACTTATGGTGTGTGAATTGTCTCTTCTCTCTCTCATTACATGGCATGTTTAGCATTTATTGTATATTCTTTCATGTTTGCAAATAATTAGAAACTTAAATAAATTGAAAGATCAAATTAAAAATTGCCATTGCATTGCACTAAATTCCAAGCATCATCATAACATCTAAATTGGAATTTAAGGAGTTAATTAAAAGAATTTTTATAAATCCTATTCACCCCCCTCTCTAGGATTAAAATTGGACTTTCACTTTTTCTTGAAACATTACATTCAAGACCTCCTTAACGAGGGAAATGAGTCATTTGTCCCTACACCAACTAATCCCCATCCAATTCCAACATCTTGCAAAAACCACTCCTATCTCATCCACCATCCAAAGGGATTAATATGATAGACCTTGAAAACCAAGAATTCAATCCTACTAACTTTATCCCCAAGATTGGTAATGCCAAACCAACCATAGTCCTACCAGAAGATAATCACATACTTTTTCTCAACCCTTATGATCCACCAGAAATGATCCCTAAAGAGCTCATTGCCTTATGGAACACCCCTATTGAAGAGCCCATTTCATTGCTTCCCCTAGATGCCAATCTTGAAATGGCAATGGAAATAAAATCCTTAGCTCAGTATCCCCCATATTTATCGTGCCTCGAAACCCACACCAGTAGGGCCATGAATTTTAGCACGTGACATTAACATTTTTCATTTCACTTTGCATTCAATTATTCTTAACCTGTATAATTTTTTTTTTCTTCCTTTACATTCATACGCAACAAAATAATTCATCAATCATTTTCCAATGAACACATATTAATCACATTCCCAAAAGTCTGACCTATATAAAATCCCATAAAAAATGCCTAACATTCCCATTCAATTAAATAATAGTCTGACATATTCAAATCCATCAACTGAAATTAAATAATAAAATCCCTAACTTATTACATCCTTTGAAATTTAAATTGAAATAATTGAACTGAAATAAATAGTCTTTAATCTAGATAACTAAAAATAAACAAGTATCTAGTCACTAGCTCGCTCTATCTGGAATTTCTAATATGCAATCTCCTCATCATCTATAGTGTCAAATTGGGGTACGTTTAACAAACTTAGCAAGAAAACAGTAAAATATGGAAACAGTGGATCAAGTTTTAGCACGATTTTAGAAACTAAACAGATACTTTCTATTTACAATTCAATACGTATGGTAGTTCATAAATCAATCTCATACATTGTTAAACATTTAATAAAATTACAGTTTCATGTACAGAAAAAAAAATTAGTGATCAACATATACGTTTACATTAACAGAATGGAACAGATCATATCATATTTCATTTCATAGCCAATACAATACAAAACATAGCATATATCTACTATCAAGCTAGAATATATAACAATTCACAACATTTAAACCCAACTGAAAAAGGTCTAGTTTGCAGCATTTAAACCCAACTGAGAAGGGTTATTACTACCTCCTATGTGGCAAACAGTAAGGATCCATACTAGTTGGCACCAATTATAACCAAGTGAGAAGACAATAATTCCCCTTGATGGGCAAGGTGGCTTTCTGACAGTACATATTATTCTCTTGCAATTTCAATTTACATGGTTCATAGAAGAAACATATAACAATTCTTTACATTGATTAATTCAAAATAATATATATAAGAGCATGCTTGATCCAACTAGGCACAATCTAAAAAACATGTTTTCAAAGCAAATCAAATCTATCCAGAACAATACTTTTGAGAATCACTAATGGTTAGGTGTAAAAATCAACATCTTTCTTTACAAAATAGGATTTAAGGTCACTAAAAATAAATCACAGATTAAACATATAGCTTCTTGCAAATCAGTAGATCATTACTTGTAGGAATTATTTAGAATATCAAACATTCTTATAATAGCTCTTACAATCTCCAAGAACAAACCCTATTTTAAAATTCTTGATTTTTCATTTAAGAACATAGTTCTACATGTATTAACAATACAAAACGGATTCAATGATAAACTCTTTAAAATTATATAAACTTAAAGACCATTCACTTTTATATCATTTTCTTGTAAAATTATCTTATTTCTTTCAAAGCTTTGTTTTAGAACTTTAGGCAAAACCAAAATTAATGAAAACAACTCAAATCTGATTCAAAAACTATGTTTAATCTCTTCAAAATAGAGTAATAGAGATCTAAGAACCTAGGAATCCAAAACAAAACAATAGTTTAATGCTCTCTTACCTCTTGGTTGAATCACAACTTTGTTCCAAACTTTGTTCCTCCAAAAATCCTCAAAATCCTTCAAACCTTAGTTGTTTTCTTGTTTTTCCTTTTCACCCTCCCCCTCTACCTCTTTTGGTGTAAAAATGAGAGTATTAGGGTTTCCTTATTATATTTATAGTGTTTGGGGTCGAGTTAAGTGGGTCTCACACTCCTTACATTGAAAAAAATGGTATTTTTTCTCTAAAAATCGTAAATCCTAGCAATTGGATTGATCCTGGATCAATCCTAAATTGATCCAACATTATTCATGCAGTTTACTAAGACCTAAGAGGATTAATCCAAATGGATAGGTTTTTTCAGCTTT
>JAOXJP010171734.1:0-12660 GCA_025762735.1 Platanus orientalis
GTTGAACATATTCGTATTGATGTTTTAAGTGAGATAAATAAGGCTGTAGTGGTTGCTGACACATGTACCATTGTTGTCCCAGCTTGTAACCAGTTGTCGGATGAGGTTCCAAATCTAGTCCATCTTAGCAGACACACCAGCCTAAGAGTCTATGATACTTCTAGACATTGTTGAGCCAGTTCATGTTTAGCCAATAGAGGAAGATCAAGTTCTTGTTAAAGAAAATGTACAATTTATTCTAATGGATACACCAGTTCGTCCATAGTTACCTGACTTTGAGATGGTTGCATATGAGGTGACTAAGGAAGAGTACTATAAGGCATTTCCACTATCGGATATTTATCAGAAGACAAATGATGTGTCCTATGAGATCTATCCCATATCAGATACTTGCAAGAAGATGGGATTACATCATAATCTAATCATCGAAGGATTTAATATATGGTTACGCCATTCGAGATTTCCCGTAATGTTGACCATATCTCTCTACAAAACTCGAGGTCGAGTTTTTTCAAACAAGGGGGGTTTTATGCGGACATTGGAGACAAGGTGGGATCCACACTTGGCCTTGGTGGGGTCCACGCAAGGAGGTTAACAAGGACGGACATGAAAAGAGTAATGGAGCAAGTTATGGAGGTTCTACTACAGCTTTAGGAGGATTTTATAGATTTTTTTATATGTTTTTAATGGTTTATTAAACTTAGGGATATATAGGGTATTTTGGTTTTGTTTAAGTGAGGGTAAAATTGTCATTTGAGTCTTTTTTCTTGTTTTAAGAAGGTTTTCACGATAGGAAGGGGAGGAAAAGTTATGTGTTAGGTTTTAGAAAAAAGAGGTTTCTATTTTGGGTCCCTCTCTTGATTGTTAAATAAGAGAGAAGTGATGTAACCGAGCATGCCACATGAATAAAAAAAGAATTTTCTCTTGGGTTTCTTCACCACACGAGCAAGATATCTCTTCTTCTTCTTCCAAGCTTGATGCCTAGTATTGGAACTTAGGTTGGTGATTTCCTGAGCATGAGCTTATTGATTTCCTCATAAGGTATTTATCTATTCTCTATCTTCTTCTTTTCCTCTTCATTTTCTTCTTCTCTCTTATTAGTTTTCTTGTTTTTTTCTTTAAATCTTGCTGTCCCACAGTCCTACAACCATCTCCCTAAACATTATTAACACACCTTCATATTCTTCTCATTCATTCCATAAGCCTCCCTACACCAGCTGACCATCCATACCTTCATTCTCTTGCATTCTTGAATCACCAAACCCACCCTACCACTTCCACACCAATTGGCTAATACAAGAATCCAGAGAATTTTTAAATTCTTTAAAAAAAAACCTATAAACTTGCTGCCCATAATTTTCCTGCAACCTTTTCTTAAGGTTTTCTTCAAATTTCAATGGGATTTGATGACCTACACCATATGGTTACATAATACCCACTTTTCTTAGTATTCTTTATCAAGAGGATCAAAACCCAGTTAGTAGAAGCCTACGATCAAATTTATGTGCATGGGTTGTATTTTTTCATAGAAGTTTGATCACTTTTCTATGTCTAAAATATCCTAAGCTACTTCGGTGGAAGATTAGTCCCATGTGGAAGTGTTTCCTTAGGTGAGAGTTTGCTAAAGTCATATTCTATACATGTTTAACCAGTTTTGTGCACAGAAACTTGCATACATGGTGTTTGTCTAAATGCTCAAGTGAGCTGAAGCTGTTTTTATGTGATACTTACTATGGATTAACACAATTTTGGGGTATGCTAGTTTCACGTTAGGAGATAGAAAAAAAATCAGATTTTGAATGGATTTATGGTGGGGCCCTCTACTATAAGTTCAATTTATCCCCATCTCTTTTGCATCGTCTCTAATAAGAATGTGTTTGTGGCTGACATTCTTTCCTTAAATGAGTTTGGTCTTTGTTGGAACCTTTCTTTTTCTAGAGACCTGTATGAGTGAGAAGTTCTCATGGTGGAGAACCTCACTAATGATCTTCGTTTGGTATATATTTCTAGTGCTGATAGGGATTTTAGAATATGGAGTCCCTCGTCGGATGGTGTGTTCACTTCCTAATCTTTCTTCTTTATCCTTGTCGGGGACCCCTCTTTACCCCCTCAAGTTCCTTGTTATAAAGTGCGGAAGTTTGCTACTCCTCCTCGGGTCAAGGCTTTCAATTGGATTGTCTCCCTTGGGAGGCAAAATACTATGAATATGCTTCAGTGAAGGCGCCCCTATATGGCTTTGTGTCATATCTGTTGCCTTTTTGGCAAAAATGATGAAAATGGTAACCATATTTTTATTCATTGTCCATTTACCTCTAGGGTTTGGAGTTATTTCCTGGATGGCCTCTCCTTATGTTTTGTGATGCCGGATTTCATCTGTGATTTTTTTGTTAATGGGGAGCCAATGCTCGTGGTCAGTGTGGAAAAATGTTCCTCATTTCTTTGTTGCATGGTGTTGTGCGGGGTATCTGGAAGGAAAGAAACAAGATAATTTTTTACGGCAAGAAGCGGGAGCTTTGGGAAGTGATTGATTATATCTATGTGAGGTGAGCTCGTGGCTATTAATGAAGAGTTTATGGATTTTTCTCTAAATGACTTCCTTAAGGATTGAAGTCTTTGCATATCTGTTCTTGTGCACCCCATCCATATTGCTTCTTCTTGGGTGTCCACAGTGAGAGGTAAAGTGAAAGTAAACTATGATGTGCTTTTTTTGGCAACCTGAGGCCTGTGGCTTTCGGGTGCGTTGTGCGAGATTATCAAGGTACCATTATTTTAGTTAAAGGTGGTCATATTGGTATTGCTGATGTAATTGAAACAAAAATGATGAGATTACTTGTTCTTCGTATTTTAAAGGATATGAATTTTTATGAGGGTTTAGTGGAAGGGGATTCTAAATTTGTGAGCAGCTGGGGGGAAGGGAAGGCTAAGGGTTCTTGGAGATTGCATCATTTCCTTTGTGAATTGCGGATTATTTTAAAGGATCTTAAGGTGGAGTTGATTCATATCCCAAGGGCTCAAAATGAGTTACCGGATAAGATTGCTAAATGGGTTGTTAGTCAGCATGTTATGTATGTTGGGGATCATCTTTCTAATTGTTTGGTTTTTTACTTTGTTTGTTGGGCTGTTTGGCTAGTTTTTCCTAGCCGTGTTTGTATTTCTTGCCTCTCCTCTTCTTCTTTTATATATATATATATATAAAGGTTAGGGCTAACCCAAGAATTAATCTATTTCAAAAAGGAAATTTTGTGAACTTCAAAATCGAAATTCTTTTCTATACAATAAGATTACTTTTTATCCTTCGAAGCATTTCCTACTCCTGTGGAGTATGGACCAGCAACCTGCTTTACAAAATCTAAGAGGTTAAGGAAAAAGTTACATGATAAAATTATTTCTCTAGGTTTTGAACAAAATAAGTAAAAAAGGTCAAGAAGTTGATGGCTTATTATTATTATTATTTCGAAGAATAAACAAAAAACTATATGTCAGCACCTAATTTTGGCGCGACCCTAGAACCGGCATTTCTTTTCAAGGCAACAGATGGACAACCTCAACCCAATCAGGTCAGCTTTCCACATCCGACCCGTTCTTGAACTAAACCCTAAAACCAATCCTAAGCCCATTCCTTTAACCAATCTTGAACCAAAACCTAAACCCCGAATTAAATTAAAACCATGGCACTTGGTCCAAACCCTTAAATCTATGCATGTCCCTTGAACATTCCCAAAAACCAGCCCAAGAACACATCCTAGCTAGGACCTAAACAATACCCAAAACAAGCCTAGTTTTTTTCTAACAAAATCCTCAATCCAAGTCCAAACTTAAGCCCATGAAAAATCTTGAACCTAAACCATCCATTCTTCTCTCTCCTGTGACCCCCCCTCTCCCTAAAAGGAAAGGATTTACTACACCCAATTTGTCTGTCCCTGTGTCTCCGCACACAAAAGGTGAGGTGTATAGGTTTTAAAACTGTAAATACAATTTTCAAATGAACATTTACTCCTATTTAAAAGAGACCCAAATTAAAAAAACAAACCATCATGTGTCAGCTGGTGGCATGAGGACACAAAGGGATATACTGTTTTGAGTGCAACAGATCCTTTCTTGGTGCAAAAACCCCAAATCCCACCCCTGATCTCCCTTTTTCTCTTCCTCTCTCCTTCTCCCTTCCTCGTCTGCACCCCATCTCCCCCCTCGGTCTCTCTCTCTCTCTCTCTCTCTCTTCACTAATAAGAACCTAAATTCTATCAAACACAAAAATAAATAAAAAGGAGAAAGAGATGAGAAAAAGCCCACTTCGAGGGTGAGGGACCTCCACTAAGAGCTAATGCTCTAATTTTGATTAATGGTATTTCTTGATTTCAAATAACCCGTCGGCTTACAATTATATAACACTCTTTGCACTAGAAAAAGAAATTGCAAGAAAGGAAAAGCAGCCTATAACAATCCATAATGGATTCAATCTTCCTAAATAGAAATAACATAAAAGGAAAGAGGTGAATGAGCATGAATGAGCAAATCATTCTTATATAGAAATAATAGAAAAGGAAGTGTATCATTCCCTTGACCTTAAAATCAACCTGTCCTCAAGGTTGTAGTGCCAAAAAGGTAATTTACTAGGGTCCCGCATCTTAAAAAATCGGATCATAATAAGTGCATCCTTCCTATTAGCTACTCCTTTGATATCCACATAATCAATGACTTGATTATGTGTATTATAAATTTCAACCACTGTCAAGATGTGACAATTTCTTGTCTCATAATCAATCAAGAACTTAGGCTTGTTAAAGCGTGTGTTTCAGTTCAAGAATCGATTCTCATGATCATCAATCATCTTCAAATCAGAGGTAACATTGATCAAATCTAGGGGTGTAAAAGCTTTTTCATGCGATTCAATGACTGCAGGATTCCACTGGCATTTACTAATAGTGGGAACTTCAAAGACCACCAGATTTTGTTGCCCTTATTAGCTATTTTGTTCGTTGATACGACGATTACGGAAGGTTGTGGTGTATTTGTTCATATTGATCCCTGGGGACATTGATAAACCCTAATGCAAAATCAAGTTTATCATGAGTGATAATCGGCTTTGATGTAAGATGCTTTTGCAAAAGCAATTGCTCAATCATGGATTTTAAGGAATCGAACTTTGCATCCAACGCTTCCAACCTTGCAACTATCTTTGCCTTTCGCCTTGCTTCTAAGGCTTCGAACTTGGATTACAACATATTTTGAGATCAATGTTACCCAAACCCTCAAGAAATTACCGCTCTGATACCAAGTTGATAAGAACCTAAGTTCTATTAAACACAAAAATAAATAAAAAAAGAGAAAGAGATGAGAGAAAGCTCACTTCGAGGGTGAGGGACCTCCACTAAGAGCTAATGCTCAAATAACAGAAAAGGAAGCATATCACTTGCTCTGTTCCGCACCTCTTTCCTTCTTGCACAAGCTTCATCCTCTCTCTCCAACAGGAAACCTTAGCCCTACAAACCCATCACCGATTTTCGACTGCAAAATGCAGCCTCTCTCTCCCTCACGCCATCTCCGACTCCCTCACCGCTCTCACTCCCTCATTCTCTCCCATGACCCTATCCCCCCACGCCTCTCCCTACACCTCTCTCGTCACCATCACCCTTCGTCCATCCCTGCAACCACTGACCCCTACCTCTCATCTCTTTTGTAAAAACCTTTTATAATCAACGCTAGAGGGAAAATTGGATTTGGGCCCTTTTCCAAAAGCCCTCGACCCGGAGGGGCACGATTGGAGTTTTCTTTGAGCAGAAGCACACAAACAACGAACAAGTGACCCCCACTCCTTTATGCCTCCTCTCAACCAGCATTAACGATACCACTCTATCCCATTTCAAATCCTAGACCCAATGGCCCATCCTCTTTTCTATCGATTCGTCAATCTTTTGCCCGACTGCTGAAAATGCCAGAAGAAGATCCCTACGTGTGTGCTACAAGTGTAACAGACGTATTCGTCTTAAGAATCTGAGATTCAAGTGCCATCGTTTTATCATTTTATCTACTTATCCATTTACTGAGTTGGATTTCATTCTTATTTGAGTTCTCCATCTGGATTTGGGTTCTAGCAATTTCTTTGCTTCCGCTATTTACTTTTCTTTAATTTTATTTTGTATGTTGGCAATTTTTTAGTTGTAATCTGTAGTTTTTCTTTATGGATGCTGGATTGAGGTTTGAAATGATTTCTGGCTCATTAATCCCTGTAAAGAATATGCCCTTTGATCTTATGTTTTAAGAGAAATATTATTTCATTTGTTTCATTCTACCACTAATCATTGTATTTAAAAAAACAAGGACTGCATTGGATTTAAGCAGTAATGCATATTGTTGTTGAAAACTTTAGGCCTTGTTTGAACTGCTGATGGATTGGTTCAACCATGTGTTTGATAATTTGTACTCTTTTTTTATTATTATTAGAAAATGACACTATTGTTAATGACTCAGGTGTGAGTTGTGTTCTAACTGAGTAATTTGGGCAACTATGGTATGTTTTATTTTTTATATAATGTTGCCTAAGGCATGTGGTTTGTTTGTTTTTTGTTTTATTCATAAATGGATGACAACTGCTGTAAAATGGTTCATGCATGTTTCCAACAAAATGATGCTGTTTTAGAATGACTCAAATATGTCGTTTTGGGATTTTTATTTTGGAAGAGAAAGGAATGACATTACTGTCTAAGATTGCTGGTTGGCATTTATTGTTCTTTATTGAAATTCTGTTGATACTAGACTAGGTTTGCTGTATGGAGTTCATTAGAAAATGATGATGCTGGTTGTTTGTTTTCCAATAAAGGGAGATGTTGTTCTAATGGGCTGTTTAGGCACTTATTTTTCAGGGATGACTCCAATTAAAGGAAATTTTGACTTTCTGTTTTAAATGCTCATTTCCATTGAAGAATGAACATGTTGATTGATAGTTTAGGCCAGCTCCTCATAAGTTTGCAAATGAGGCTGTTAATAAATTGTCTTAGCATGCAATTTGGGGGTTTTATCTTTTACCGTAAATGTGTTTTTGCTGTTGTTTGAATCTGATATGTGGGCTGAGTTTCATAGTGTGACTCATGGGACAGGTTTTATGCTTTAAATGATGTTGTTGCTGTTTGGTTTAAGCTTGAATTCCGCTGTCTGGGATGTTTAAGAGGTTCTAAGTGGAGTATTCTGTATGTTGGCCTCTATTTGATTAGTTGGATTCCCTGTATAATATAACAGGGGAACTTTGGCTCTACAGCCATATGTCTTCTTCTTATTATATTTGATTCACTAGGCTAAGTACATGGGCGTTTGTTTAGTTTAGTTACAGGTTAGTGCAGTTTGAAACCTTGAGTGTAATATTTTCAGGTTTGTGTTGGTATAGACTTCTGCTCCTTACCTTTCCAGCATATTGGGGGTGTACCTGGGCTGTTGTTTGTGCAAACCCATGCAAACCCAAAGTTCCTATTTATTTGGTTCAAGTCATGTTTTCTGCAGTATATGTAGAAAAACTCCAGGAGTTAATGAGACAATTCATAATTACCTTGTGAGCTGTTACTGGACAAAACCAAGCAACTTGAAATCTTTAGGTTTATGGACTTCAGTAGCCCATTGCTGAAGTAATAGTTTGAGAATAAGCCTTGGGAACCTACATAGACAGCTAGGATTTTAAACTTGTTGATTCTTGAGGGGTCTGTTGCAATTCTTTGTGGTTGTGTTCAACACTTTGTATCAGCTCATGAATACATTAGAATATGTTTCAGCTTTGGTAACATTTGGGGGTTTTGTTTTTAGTTAAGAAATGTTAATTTGGTAGACTGATTTGAACATACTGTTTGGGGAGGAGGCTTATCTTGTGTACACATTCAGTAGGGAGCAGTGAGCCTGCAGATTTTTATGGCATTCCTTTTAATTCTTTTTGCGTAAGAAAATGGGTATTCTTGCTGTGCAATATCTCTTGTAAGCTTACGATTTCTTTTTCTCGTTTTAAAAATGACATGGCTGTGAGCGGACTTAGACCGGCTGGTTGGGTGGCCTCACGTTTTTTGACTAAGTTTAGGGCCTTTATTATTTCAGACAGGATTCATGGGCTCTATGTCATTATTAGATATTTATAAGGAAAGGCCATCTCATAGATCTGGTTTTAATGTTTTTAGGTTCTAATATGTTTTTCTATTTGCCATTGAATCTCTCTTTGAGTCATTGGGTAGGACCTGTCCATATTGAGTATCTTGCATGTTTATCTCAATTTAATTTTCTCTTTTATAAGCCACTATACATCCAATTTCTTTATTTCAATTATGTTCAATAATTCTTTTCCAAATCTTTGAATTATTTATTGAATTCTTTATGTTGTTGTTATTATTATTATTATTATTTTGGGTATGTTTCCATTGTGTACTTAATCTTCTGTTTGGTGTTCTGAATCCATGAAATTCTCTATTTATAGTGGTTTTGCTTGATGAGCTGAATTCATAGAGACTGTTGTCTCACAACGTAGCCAAGTATTTTATAAAGACGTGCCAAACAACACTCCCATTCCTCTTCTAAACACCTCCAAAAGGTACTTCCAAAAACTGTAATAAGATTAGGATTTAGGGGCTGGTTAGAGTGTTGGGAGTAAAGGCGTGGGTGGTTATAATAAATATGTGGGGTTAAAAGTTTACTGATAATGTTCTTTAACATGGTTTGACTCTGTTTGGGAGTATATAAAACTGAGGACAATAGTGGGAAATGATTTGGGATTGCTTCTGTGGCTTGGGGTTTTGTTGTAGAGCTAGATCTCATGTCTAATTGTACTAATGGTAGCAATTGTTGCCTTGATCAATTCTGACGCAGTGGAATAGCAAGGAGAAGGAGAACATGTTGTCCTCTCTTGGTGAGAAAACCTTAGAATCCAGTAAGAAGAAGAGAAAACTCTTTCTGGAATATTATTAATCAAAAACTGAATTGCCTTGAGGGTTACAATGCTCTTAAATAGAGAACGAAACCCTAATTCATGGTAGACACGAAATTAAGCTAATTTGGGAAATTTTACAAAAATAGTAAAATTGAGATAATGACAAAATCAAATCTTACGATCTCTAAGAGACATCCCAGAACAAATGGGATATAATTCTAACATCTAAATAAAAAATTATAGCAAAAATGAAAGTTACTAAAAATAGCAAAAATGTTGATTTGAGGGCCTTAACGAAGGAATTTGTGTGAAAAGTGGTGGTGCTCATGGCTTCTTTTGATCCTTGCGACGATTCCCTTTACCTCACCAAATTTCACACGATTTCGTCGTCGGGGCTTATGATTTCTACTAGTACATTTTGGCTTTCTTGTGAGCTGACTTTTGTCGGTCCCTCTATTCAAGGAAAGTCTGTGTTGTCTGTTCTACGTCAGTCCCCCCCACTTGGAAAGAACTCGACTTCGAGTTAGGTTCTGGGTAACTAGATTCATCAAGTAGATGGTACTCGAACACGTCAACCACATTGAAAGTAGGAGAAATAACCATATCATCTGGAAGATCAACAATATACGAATTATTATTAATCTTCTTGACAATCTGGTAATGACCATACTTCTTATCCTTCAGTTTGTTGTAAGTGCCCATAGGAAACCTCCCCTTTCGCAGATAGACCATCACCAAATCTTATTCATTAAAGATCTTCTCCCGTCTTTTCTTATCAACCGCTTCTTTATATTTGGCATTAGACTCTTCAAGCTGTTTGCGCACCTCCTTTTATATGGCTTGAATCCCATCTACCATATTTTTAGCTGCAATACTCATTCTAGGAAGCTTAGGTAGTGGTACTAAATTCAGTGCATGCTTTGGCGGACAACAGTAAATGATTGAGAAAGGAGATTTCTTTGTCGACCTATTCTCCATGTTAAAAGCGAACTTTGTCTATGCCAATACTAAGTTTCATTGCTTCGGCTTTCCACCAGAAATACAATGAATAAGGTTACCCAAGGTCTGGTGCACCACCTCGGTCTGACCATCAGTTTGTGGATGACTTGTGCTACTATAATTTAGAGATGTGTCAAATAGCTTCCACAAAGTCTTCCAAAAATGGGAAAGAAACTTAGTGTCATGGTTTAATGTGATGGATTGAGGCACTCAATGCAAACGAACAATCTGTTTAAAGAACAAATTGGCTACATGCGTAGCATCCGACGTTTTCTTGTAGGAAATAAAATGTGTCATTTTCAAATACCTGTCAATTACCACAAAAACAAAGTCCATACCTTGTTGAGTCACCTTGTTGAGTCTGTGAAAGACTTAATACAAAGTCTATAGACAAATCCACCCAAGGCAACGCTGGAATTGGTAAAGATAGGTATAGATCTGTATTTTGAGATTGGCCTTTTGTTGTTTGACAAATTGGGCACTTGCAAACATGATTGCCCACATCCCTCTTTAACTGAGGCCAATAGTATCGCTTTTCAACCAAGGCCACTGTCTTGTCTTACCCCATATGTCCACCCAAACCACCACCATGCAACTCATGGATTATTTGTTCTCTTAGTGAACTTCTTGGGATATATAATTGATTATTACGAAACATGTATCCATCATGAATCAACATACCTTCGACTGACCTTCCATTCTAGCACTTAGCCCAAATATCCTCAAAGTCATCATCTTCTTCATAACTCTTTCAGGCAGTTAAAACCAATTACCTCAGTCTGCAATGTTATTAACAAGGACACGCGTTGACTAAATGCATCGACAACCTTGCTCTGTTGGTCTGACTTGTGCTTCAGTGAGAAAGAGAACTTCTGAATATAGGAAACCCACTTGGCGTGCATTCGGTTGATGCTATTATGACTATTAATGAATTTTAATGCTTGGTGGTTCGTGTATAACACGAACTCACGTTGAATCAAGTAATACTTCCAATGCTTTAAGGCATAAAAGACTGCATAAAACTCCAGTTCATATGTTGACCACTTCTTGCGCGCCTCACTAAGCTTCTCATTGTAAAATGCCACTGGGTGACCTTCCTATAACAATACGGCACCTATCCCCACAATGGAAGTGTCACACTTTACCTGAAAGAGTTTCTTAAAGCTTGACAATGCTGAGACTAGTGCAATGGACAACTTCTCCTTAATCAAAAGCAAAACTCTGTTCCGCTTCTTTTCCCCACTGAAACTTTCATTTCTTCATGCATTCAGTGATGGTTGCAAAAATACTACTGAAATTCCTAACAAACCTCCTATAGAAAGATGTCAGATCATGGAAGCTGCGGACTTTACTCACTGTTTTAGGAGTTGGTCATTCACGAATTACTCTCACCTTCTCCTCATCAACTCGAATGTCTTCAACACTCACTATAAAACCTAGAAACAATAAACTGTTGGTCATGAAATTACATTTCTTCAAATTGATATATAGTTTATTTTCCTGTAATACTGTTAGAATCTCCCTCAAGTGTGCCACATGTTCAGCTTCAGTCCGATTATATATTAGGATGTCATTAAAGTAGACGATGACAAATTTACTAATGAAGGGTTTTAATACCTGATTCATCAACCTCATGAAGGTACTCGGAGCGTTGGATAATTTGAAAGGCATCACCAACCACTCATATAAACCATTTTTAGTTTTGAATGCAGTCTTTCATTCGTCTCTAGGCCTCACACGAATTTGGTGGTACCCACTTTGTAGGTCAAATTTTGTAAAAATATTTGATCCATTCAACATATTTACATGTCCTTTAGCCACGATATGAGAAACTTGTATTTAACTGTTATTTTGTTGATAGCTCGGCTATCTACACACATATACCAACTACCATCTTTCTTCGGAGTCAATAGAGCAAGTACAATACAAGGACTCATGCTTTCCTGAATCAGCCCATTTTGCATAAGGTCATCCACTTGCTCCTGCAAAATTTGACTTTCTTTCAGACTCATCTGGTAATGTGGCAGATTAGGCAAGTTGGAACCTGGTATTAGGTTGATGTGGTGTTGTATGTCATGTATCGGAGGTAAACCATGAGGTAGTTCTTCTAGAGTGATCTGCTTAAACTCATCAAGCATTAGTCACAATTTCTTCGGAATCACAACGGGTTTTGCTTGTATTACTCCTTACACGACTAAGACATGAATCTCACATGTATCTTCTACCTTTGCTCCAAAGTCTTTGTTTCCAGAAAAGAAAAAAGACTTCCCCTCCACTTTCGAAGCTTCGGGTGAATCATCCCCCCTAAGAGATATTAGAGTAATTTTCTGCTCCCCTTTGTTGAGTATATAAACATTGTCTCGACCCCTATGTGTGGCATTAACATCGGATTGCCACGGCCTCCCCAAGATCATGTGGTAGGCATCCATTTCCACCACATCGCACACAATCTCATCAAGATAATTTTTCCAATAGAGAAGGGAAAACAACAAGTAGGTGTTACCTTTGACTCGACGTCATTTTTTATCTAACCAATACTATACGACGATGGGTGTTTCTCTACCTTTAGGCCAAGTTTTGAAACTATGGCTTGAAACACAATGTTCTTAGTGTTGCCACTATCAATGATAACATCATAGACCTTCCGGTTGACAATGCATCTAGTCTTGAAAATACTATGCCTCTGCGGGTGTCCCTCTCTCTTTGGTGCTAATAATAACCTCCTCACCACAAGAGAGTGTGAGAGATGTCCATCATCTAGCTCGGTC
>JAOXJP010171745.1:0-12660 GCA_025762735.1 Platanus orientalis
CAGATATATATATATATATATATATATGTTGGGTGATTTTTTCATTATTCTTCCTTTGAAAATGTCTTTAAGAAGTCCATCCAAACTCATATCAAGAGTTTTTACAATTTATATATATATATATATATATATAGAGTGAAGTGGAAATCCAATATCATAATCTCCAGCTCCATATTTTGTGCGAGTGATGGTTCATACAAAATATGTATTTCATTCAAGCTATGCAATGCTCATTTATTCTTCCAAATCTTTATCTATTTGATTCCTCTTCTTTTTTATTCACATGTGAGTCCTCATGTTAGTGCGACTTTGTTATATCATTTGAGAAGCGGTTGCTCTGGTTTTTGGCAGCTGTCTTTCTTCAGAGTGGTTATAATGGCTATTTCATCTACATAGGGCATATATTGATAATTGATTACACGAGAATCATTTTTTTTCATTTCATATAGAGGCTGTTCTAGTAATTAAACAACTAGAACATGTGATAAGCAATAACTTCTCAAGGCTATAGGCTAAGGGGCAGCAATATTTTATTACTAGCAAAAGGAGAGCCAGTATATGTGTAAATCAAAATTAAACCGGTACATGCAATACCCCCCCCCCACTCTGAAATTTATTTACAAAAATATTATTATGCCAATCCCCATGTGTTCAGGTGGTTGAGGCATCATACTTCCACAGGGAAGGTTAGGGGTTGAATCTCCTTGTCCTGTGGTGTGGTGTGGTGTGGGTCATTGAATACCTTTTGGATAGTCAGGCTTTTCCATCCATAGTTTTGAATCCAGGCTGGACTGACCGGTCTTTTATGAACCCAGTCCTAATAAAATCAATCGGTTTTATTTTTTAGCAAATTAGGAAGAAAAATTTAGAGGCATGTCTTTCCAAATTCCAGTCCGATTTCCAAGAATTGTTTTATTTTTTGGTTTTTTATTACATATTTTGGTATCATCTCAAAATAAAACCCGTTAATAAACCTTCTAATGCATTATGAACTGTTTTTATTTTTTGGTATTCATGCTATACTTATGTTCGAAGTGAACCGCAATTAGACCATGTAAATTGATGGTCAAACCTAATTGAACCTAAATCATTCACCTTACTGGTTTGATGGCCGTTCTGGTTCTTAAAACCATGTTTCCAACAGCTCAAAAATCATTTCCAAAGAGATAAATGCCCTATGGACGTGAATGGATAAAAAATACTCACCTTAATGAATGCTAACCACTGCTCTTTGTCAGGCGGTGGGCACATCAGTGCTGAAAAGTGAATATGCATTCCCCAAAAAAATGAAAATCACTTTTCAACACTGATGTATCCGCCCCTGACAAGGAGCAGTGATGAGCGTTTGTTAAGGGAAGCGATCATAAACCGATCCCAAGCCACCCACCCGTGTCGGTGCATCCAGTGTTGGGAACCGGTTGTACCCAATTCCCACAAACTTTCCGGTCTTCGCTCGCTCTCTCAGCTCCCGAGCATGCCCATCTGTATCAGAAAACAAGGGAAAGGCTTTGAACAAAAATAATTAATTTTGAAGCTGATAACACTCACTTACAGCTTAAAACAGAGCTTATATATATGATCGCCACCATATTTACAGTGAGCCCAGCAAAACTTTCCATTTGTCATTTCGTTATCCTTTTTCCTTTTTGTTGTTTCTTTTACTCTTGTTTTTTCTTTTGTTGTTGTTGTTGTTGTTGTTGGTCGCAGTGCATCTGTGGGTAGGTGTCTCCCTCTCTCTCCCCCTCTCTCTCCCTCCTTCACTCTCTTTTCCCCCTTTATCTCAGGCGGATAAACCGGTGACTCTTTGCAGATCCAAGAAAACACGGAGCCGGGCGAAAAGAAAAACCATCGTTTTATTTTTCTCTGGTATGCTTAATGCATTTTCTTATATTTCCCGTGTTTGCGTGGATTTCTCTCTTTGTTTTCCGACGACGATGCTCTTTGAAGGTGCTGAAAAATGGAAAGAGCAGATTTTTCTTTCCCTTAAACAATCTGTGTGAAATGCCACCAACTTGTGATGTTTATGTTCTTTTTGCTGTCTTTTGATTTTGGGTCTTGATTTCTTGATCTGTTTTTGTATTCTGGGTGTCTTGATATTCTACAGTAATTCTTTTATATTTATATTTTTGTGGGTTGTGGTTCTTTTTATCTTTTTCCTGGTCTGACTGGTTGATCGATACAGGGGGTTTATTGCTTGCTTTTTTGGGTAGGCCTTCGTTTTCTTACTCTGCTTTCTTGTCGGAATCACTAATTTTGATTGGTAGAGATAAGGGATTCGATTTTCCAGATGATTTTGTAAAAAATTGATTCGTCCCCCACACCTGGGTATCTGGCTCTTTGGCTTGTTAATATCCAGAGGGAAAAGGTTTTATTTCTTCAAAAGCAGCTTCCTTTATCCTGTTCAAACCATTAAATTTGATGCTGGGCAAAGGGAGGATTGGGGGTTTCTGTTTTCTCAGATTTCTTGATCTGCTATTCCGCTTAGTGTTTGGTGACATAATTTCCCTTTCCCCCTTTTTTTCGTTATTTTCATCTTCTGCACTTACTCTTTTAAATGGGTCTTTAAGAAAAAAAAATCTTTTTTCATCATCCTTGGTTAGTGACTATAATATGTGGACCTTCCTGTTCTTATAATGATTATGATGATGGATCTTCTTGTGGGTTTTGATTTCTCGTCATTTTCCATCTGGGTTAGTAAAAAATCGATCAGAGGCATTCTTCTTGAGTTTCCTGCATGTGGGTTTTTGGCTTCTGTTCTGTTTGTGATTGGGTCAGGGCTGATTGAGATACTACCATTTTTTCTTTTGTTTTGAAGGAAGATTAGATGGAAGGAGGCGAGATCCGGTGCTGGGACGAGCTAATACCCGATGCGCTTGGATTAATCTTCAGTAATCTCTCTCTTCAGGAGATACTAACTGTGATTCCAAGGGTTTGCAAATCTTGGAGTAAAGCAGTGATGGGTCCTTACTGCTGGCAAGAGATCGACATTGAAGAATGGAGCCGCCAGCGCCAGCCTGAGCAACTAGATCGAATGATTCAAATGCTGATCACAAGAAGCTGTGGTTCCCTCCGCAAGCTCTGTGTAGCCCATCTCCCGGACGAATCCATTTTGGCCTTCATCGCGGACCAGTAAGCAGAACACCTTTGTGCTCTTCTCATGCCTCTCTTAATTCATACTTTTTCTAAACTCAAGCCACTACCTTGCAACTTGCCGGCTTCGACAGATTTCAGATAACCCGATTAGTCCAATTTTAGCTATATTTATCTTTCTTTGTATTTTTGTTGGGTAGATTAATTCATGGATTTGGTGATATGGGTTTTGTTACAATTTTTTTTTTTTGCAAGTGCCGGCTCCCTTCAGACCTTGCAGCTGCCTGGAAGCAAAATAAGTGATTCAATAGTGGAACAGGTTGCAGGGAGGCTGTCTACAATCACATTCTTGGATCTGAGCTACTGCGATAGGATTGGGGGCCGTGCTCTGGAGGCATTTGGGAAGCACTGTAAATTGCTTGTGGGCTTGCGGCGGAGGATGCACCCATCGGATGTGGGGGACAAGGACTGCCAGGACAATGAAGCCTACGCAATTGCAGCCACAATGCCCAAGCTTAAGCACCTTGAAATGGCCTACATGCTCATCACAACAGAAAGTGTGCTTGACATCCTCTCCAACTGCCGGGAACTTGAGTTATTGGACGTGCGAGGTTGTTGGGATGTAAAGCTTGATGAGAATTTCCTGGTGGAGAAGTTCTCAGGATTGAAGGTGCAGGGGCCTAAAGTCATGGACCCTTTATATAGGAATTACTTGGATGAATGTTCTGATTACTCAGATTCTTCTGGGTACTTGGCCTGGGAGTTTGTTGCGGGTGAACTTTATGATGGGGAGAGCTCTGATGGAATTTGGGACGATGAGCAAACACTTGAGGAGCTGGAGCTGAGGTTCTACGAAGGGTTTGATGAAGATGATGCAGGGTTTGATTGGCCCCCATCTCCATGAGGTTTGCTGTTTGATGTTGTTCTCAATGAAATGGTCAGAGTTTCTATCACTACTACTACCCTACTACTACTGTTACTACTACCTTAGCTGCCACTTCTACTTTGCTTGGAACTTCTATAGGGTTTAAGAATGTGTATGTTCCGATGACAATGAAGTTGTGGTTTGTATCTTTCATTCTCTCGTATAGAAAGAGATTTCTTTCATGCCAATTGAGCTTGAGCAATTAAAGTACCACTTAAAAATGGTAATTGGTAAACCGGGTATAGGTATGAGGTATTGAGGCTGCGACTCCGCCGATCCAAGAGCCAAGAGACGGGCTTCAATCTAGAAAACCAAAAACCAAAAACAAAAAATAGCTAAGCAAAAGAAGAAATATAGAAGAAAGGTGGGGGGAGGGGGAGTCCAGCAATTGTTCTTAGTTTATTTTGGAATGTTTTTCTTGGGCAGATGATCAATCAGAGCACATCAACTGATCACTTTGTTCAAAATATCTTTTGATTTATTTTACCTTTTCAGTTTTGACTTTTTTGTCAAGGTATGTATTAGATTAATCATTCTTTTAAAAGTTTGTCTATAATTTATTTTTTTGACAAGATTCCAAAACAAAAGTGATGGTATTGGCTTATAATGGTGGGTCCCCCATATATGCTTATTCTACTTATATGCCATTTTGCCATATGTTAGTTGTTAGACTGCATATGGGAAAGATTACCTTTGGTTTAATCTGTACCAGAGATCAAATGATGCCCGTTAGATTTGAAAGACAAGGAAATGACCCCATGATATTCCAGAAGATGAGACAAGTGCCAACCCTCATGACTACTACTCTTTTATGTGCTTTTCTAAAAGTAACACCTCACCAATAGAGCTTGCTGTGTAGATTTGGTTTCTTTTTAAGGCATGGAAGATGTCATCGTATTTTCTGGTATTGGCTTCTGTAAAAGGGGGCAAGGTTTTTAAGCTTTTATGCGAGGCAAGTTGCTGTCTCTCTTTACTTGGGAAGAGACATAATGGATTAAAGTTAAACAGGATGATTAACCAAAAAGAAAATTTTATTTTATTTTTCTGGTATTTCATCCCCATCGAATCCCCAGTCATCCTTCGGACTTAGAATCCAGCTACATCCATCCTTCTTTCCCGGTCAGCCGAATTTTGAATTCGACTTAGATCGATCTTTTGGTAATCTGTCAATTGTCATTTGGAGACATTGGTGCTGATTTGCAGTAGAAATGGTTCTACAAGCCAGACCTCCAATCCCACACTTTCAACTTTGCCTGCACGTCGAATAAAGGCCTCTTTATTAAGGGAGCAAATGTTCCATCAACTACATTGCACTTGGTGGTTGGTGACTGGTCCATTTAAGTGAAACCCATTAAGCAGTGATAACAAAGGCATGTACTTTCGAAACTAATAAACCCCATCTCCACTCACAAGAAGGGACAATCACTGCAGCGTCAATCACAAAAAAATGGAAAGAACATCTGAACTCTGAAGGGTATTTTGATATTGGTTTTGTTGATGGAAACAACCTCCATATTCCTTTTCTCTTTATGTGATTCGTGCAGTAATGACAATTCCAGCTTACAAAAGAGGGTCCCAAGGAAAAAGATTAAAAAAAAAAAAAAGGCAGCTACACAGGTCAAGGCACAGTCCTCCCTCAAATACCAAGGGAACAGGTTCCTCTTAAAAAGGGGTTGGTCCCCAAAATTCAATCTTCCTAAGACCCCAAACTGGCTTCTTCTTCCAGGGGCTTTTGTAATTACCCATTTGGCTATTATACCTTTGAATCCTCATTATACATTTGCTATTTAGTTTCAGCATCTGGTGATGAAGTCATCAATCATACTTGGTTCAATCGGAGGATGGGTTGTTAGAAATTTGAAGTAACATGTGTTTGGTTCGGACATACCGTCACACTTGTGAGGCGACCAGAAGCAGTAGCTTTAGCCCGAGCATTGAGCAGCAGATGTGGAGGTCGTAGAAGATGCCTTACCATGCAGGCAAGAACAAGAAATCGATCCACAGCCCTCTGCAGGTAACTTGGTCAAGATTGGCACTTGGCAGTTAATACCTGGCTTTTGGGCCCTCGGAGAAGAAGGTTGCCTTTTGCAGTGGCCTTGGCTCTATGCTCTCTGTGACTGTCCGTGTGTGTATCAGAGAGAGAGAGAGAGTAATGAGGGAAGAATGACGTCACCTGCCATCTTCTAGCACGGGATGGCACGATATTACCCCATTGTGCGACGCCCCGTGAGGCAAGGCACAAGGAGGTGGGACCCATTCACTTTTGGGATCTGGGGTAGAGTGTGGAGCCTGGAAGGAGAACTGTTGCTACGAGCCTGTGAAGGAATGTACCCTTTTCTTTTGAGAGAGTTGAGCCTTATTCTCTCTCTTTGTGGAGCGGATACAATCCACTCTCTTTTTGTGTTGGTGTGTTGTGTGGCTGGACGATTCCCTTTTCGTCGGGGTTTACAGAGCTTATGGAAGGAGAAGGACGATTGAGAGGGTGAGAAGACGACTGATGACTCCGGACTGAAGAGACGGAGATGCGGGTGGTCAGTCTCTGACACTAACCAGCCAACCCGTGCCCCTTCTCTCTCTCCCTCTCTTTCTCTCTCTGCGCGCGCGCGCGTGTGGGTGATGGGGTTGGTGTTCTTGGCATCTGGTTTGGTTTGGGTTTTGTATTTTATTGGGGTGTGGGTCCCCCATTTACTAGTCCATCTAAAGCATTGCCTCTGATGGCAACAGTGGTCCCCTTTCCATTGCCCTCCAAGTGGATGTCTTGAGAAGGACGGCCAATGACCCTAATCTCAAAGTTCAGTTCAACTGAATTGAGCTTAACTGATTAAGCCTTGTTTGAAGCTTGTAGAGCTGAGCGTGAGTTTCTTGTGGACTGTTATTAGGCTTGGGTTGAAAGATTTGGTTGGTTTGGCTTATAGTCTATTGTGCTTTAAAATTCAGGCCTAAAACAGTAAGCTCGAGTTTGGTGAGTCAAGCTCGTGTCTGGTGAGTCAAGCTCGTGTCAATCTTAATAAGCTAAGCCTGAATTTAGCACCTAAAACTAATATCGAGCTTGAGCTGTACTTGAGTCTAATCCTTGTGTGATGAGCCCAAACTGAGGTAGGGAAAAATCAGTTCACACCTCTACTCGAGAATCTCGGAGGACTGCAGTTTTGGACACATTAACTCCCTCTCACAGCTGTATTTATGTTCATTCCTTGTTTTTTTCTATACATTTCCATCTGGGACAATCATTGTTACCACAAAAATTTTACCCCTTTGTAACCGCCAAAATTCAATCGGACCAAAGTCCAGCCGACACCCTTGGATTAACATTTAACACCAGCCCCCTCAGCCCTTATTTACACACACACACACACACACGTGTATGTAGAAAGCAGCCAACACTCCTGGATTAACACAAGCTGATATCGTCTACACCCTCCCCCCCTGAGTGGCCATTTAGAGGGGGGGATCAATTCACTTTTTGGAGGTGATGTGACATCCCAAAAAGTGAGTTGATCCCGGTGGCGTAGACGATTTCAGGATACCCCTCTAAAAGAAGTTTGAAGTTAAAATAATCTTTGATTTAAAACTTAACACAAGCAAAACACTACTTTTTCTTTGTAAAATGTACTAAATATGGTTTCTAAATAAATGTTTTGTCAAGATTTGGAGTCCAGGGGACTTCACATGGAATAAAATGGGCAGGGGTTAAATGAAATTTCAGATTCCCACCCATTTTATTCCATATGACATTTGCACCCATATCCTTTTTACATTTTCATAACAAGACATGGTTGGAATTACTTGTTAACCAACAATCTATGTACTACTCCTTACTGTCCTAATTATTTCTTTCACATAGGCCTAGGACAAGGGGAAGATAAATGATCAACCTTTTTCTTTTTTCTTTTTAGAATTGAGTAATTAATTAATTTTATTAAAATATTTGGTTCTTATTTTTTTATTTATTTATTTTTGGTAAAAAGTAAATCCTCAATTTCGTTTAATTGAGAATGATTATAGATTGTTCTTCAGACATGGTAATTGTTATTAGAACATCATAAAAAGAATCCAGGTTTTATAAGCCTTCCACCTGGTTCTTAACTGCACTTGACACCATATGATGTGCCAAACTATTGCATCTCTTTGGAACACAGGATATTTCAATGGATGAGTTAAAAAGACTTCGACAATCTTGTATCATGTTTGCTATTCTCATAGAGGTTTTGCATCTTTGTCCAATAAGAGCCTAATTACCAATTTACAGTCTCCTTCAATGATAAAATCACTAGCTGTAAGCTTTGTTATGAGCTTTAAACCAAGGAAAAACCCCCATGCTTCTGTTTCTTCTGCATTGTCTCCAAAAATGATTTTGGATGAGCCTTCAATAAGTGTGTCCATTTGATCTCTATCAATAGCCGCAGCCACTCCAAGTGGTTTTGTAGCTCTATCCACATTTATTTTGATGTAATCTTGTAGGGGAGGTGTCCAATTAAGAGGGGTGTTGCTATTGTTTTGATTAGAATGATGTCTTGTATTTTGCTCATCTCCAATTGTATTGTGGATAGCAACATCTTGTACTTCATGAAATATTTTGGATGCTTTGTAAATAATATTGTTTGCTGAAAGAGATAGCTTGTTGAAGATTTTATCATTTCTTGCTTTCCATATAAACCATAAAATAAGAGCATTCATTAAGAAGACATAAGGGTCAGACAATAAAAAGCACTAGTTTTCTACCCACTCCTGAAAATATTTGGTTCTTAGAAAGCTTCAAGGGTTTTGTTGCTTGATTTTAAGGTGTTAGTGAAAGGTTACATTAAATGTGATTAACATTTCATGTTTTTCTTGATATTGATACACATGCACACGCACAAGTAACATATTGGTCAATAGGAAAAAGTGTTGGCACAAAATGTTTGGCTTCTTGGAGCTTATATATTTGAAAAGAGTATAAATTTAGATTAGAATAGGAAAGTAGATTTTGAATCATCCTTACCAGAATAGACAGATATCACACCAACACCAATCAACAACGTGACACTTTTTCTTTGAGAAAGGTGTCTTTGTAAAATAGCATAGGGAAAGGAGGGTATTTTAGTAAATACACACTAGATAAATTGTTGGTGTATGACTGTTGAAAACAAATAAGCTACTGAAGTAAAATAAAGTACTAAAACTGTCTCAATGGTAATGCAAAAATTAATATACTTGTAACTTCTTTTTTATTAGTACAGCCACATGGGCCTTGATTATCATAGCCGCTGGAAGCAGGATTAACCTAAACCAGTCAGAACTTGAAAACCGGAGCAGGCGACACCACTTTGCACTGCTCACCCCCCCCCCTCTCCCCGGCCCCAATATATAACTAGTAAAAGCAACAGCTAGTAATAGCTCTGACTGGCAACAAAGGTCAGAATGAGTAAAAAGTTGAAAATATTTATGTTGATTAACTGAGGTGTACATTGAACATCGTCCTTAAATTTGGATTTGTCTCATTTTAGGAACTCTTCCATAGTGAAAAGAAGTACGGCCAAATTCCATGATTCAATGATCACACATCTCCACTAGTTGTATGGTTCCTTTGAAGATTTCGTGGAACACAATCACAATTCTCAGCTCGATCAGTTCAAAGAATATAACTTGGAGAAAGAAAAAATAATTGTAGAAGGATATCTAAAAACGTCTTATAGAATGCATATATAAATGAAATTAAATGACATCTCATAGAATGTATATATAAATGGAATTAAATGAGAGTAGACAGGTTTCAACCGGTGAGGCTTTTGCTCAACGTACAAAAATGCCCAAGTCAATGAGCGGTCACATCACCGTTAGAAGTGTTTTACACACTCTCCCAAAAAGTGAAAATCACTTTCGGTGCTGATGTTTTCACCTACTTGACCATTGGCAGACACGAGCAGAGGTTACGAGTCAGCGTATAAAATCCTCACCGCCTTTCTTTAGAGGCACACCAACCATAGTTTTGAGAACCGGACCAGCCATTGAACCACTAAAGTGGGCGATTAAGGTCCAATCGGGTTCCACTCATATGTATTATGGTTCGCTTCAAACATAAGTAAAATGAAATTAAATACCAAAAAATAAAATAATTCATAATGCATTCGAAGGCTTATGACTGGATTTCTAGCTTTTAGACATACGAAAAATGTAAAAAAATACCAAAAAAATAAAACAATTCATGGAAAGAGGGATATTGGAATTTGGAAAGACATGTTTCTATTTTTTTTTCTTCTAAATTTGTTAAAAAATAAAAACCGGTTGGTTTTATAAGAACTAGATTTGGAAAAACTGATTGGTTTTGTCCGGTTTTGTCAGTTATATGCGGATTTAATAGATTATGGTTTAAACTTCTATAGAACCGTTTAGGGTGTCGGTTCCAGTCAAACCGGGTCAGACCGCCTAGTTTGGTTATGTTTTCAATACCATGATAGCGGCACAATTAATCCTTAGAGTTGTCGTGATACTAAAATCCAAATGTAATTTTCTTGATCATGAATCCTTCCTTCCATCTCTTTTCAACCACTTTTTTGATAATTTCCTTAACACTGAAATAGAATTACCGTAGAGGTGATTGCTCGCTCCTATCTATGTACTATATAGGTCTTGTTCCTATCTATATAGCGTAACTGACAATCTTGATGTATTTTATAAAATAATTAAATTAATTAATACTTCAAATACCAGATATGTGGATACAAATAATTTGTTGGGTAAGGGAGAGTGTGTTGACTATTATCTTTTTAAGGGTTGTAATTAGGGATGCAAATGTCCGATTTTTATATGTATTTGGTTCATATTTGTGTGTCCCTTTAAAGACAATATGAACCTTATATATATACATCCGTTTCGGAGAAAAATGAAGCCTTTTTCTTGCAACATAAAAAAAGCAAAGCCCTAGGGTGTGCATGTGTTTAATCCCACATAGGTGGGGTGTGAGTGTGTGTGAGTATATGAGGGTCCTCAGTTGCACCAAAAGAAGTGGTGATCATTTTTTGTGTTAATTATAGGGTTCCCCTCTCTATACCAAAAAAAAAAAAGTTGCTTATTTATGGGTCATCGTTGTTGAAATATATTACATTGCGAGTTCAATTCTTCCCATGGACGCAATTATCCGTTTAGGCTCTCTATGCCCCCAGGATTCTCTCCAGAATGTTAAAGTTTAGATACTGTTAAGAAGATTTCAATGGTTGACATGTAACAAAATAATAAACAAAATTGAAAATGAGCAATTAACTCTTAACCTCTCCTACAACCCTAGGGTTTTATGAGAGATGGTTAACTGCTTTGTTTAAGATGGGATTAGAGCAGGTTTTAGGTTGTGAGCTCAAATCCCCACATGGACACTATTATTCTCTAGGCTTTTGTACATATTTTCCCCTTGCTATGTTGGAGTGTGCATGTCATATCTAGGAGGGAGGGTTGTATCCATTCCCCTAAAAACTACTAACCTCCGCTTCCCATTAGGAGGTGGACACATCAGCATCGAATAGTGATTTACACTTTTTTGGGGTGGGAGGTGCGGAGGGCGCATATCACTTTTTGGCGCTGATGTGCCCACCCCTTAACTGGGAGCAGAGGTTAGCTTTAGTTAAAGAGAGTGGACACAATCTTCTTGGCATATCTAGGAGTATTCCTCCTAAATGGGTGAATTAAAATATAGGAAGAAAATGTTTAGTGATGAAAATGGTTCAGTAGTGTATATGGTGAATTATAAATTGACGTGTATTAAGGAAGGTAACATAGACAACTCACAAACAGCTTAGAGTCAATCAGCAAGATCTGTGCGTGCATAATTTTAGGATCAGTTTTTGATTTGGTTGTAATGTTTTAATTTTTTGTAACGGTTTACATGTAAATGTTGTGGATTTATGTTACTGTCTTCCATAGATAGAATACTCAAAACTCGAGTATAAAATACTTACCCTATACATCAATAAACTTGAGTTCAGAATTCTTCCAATAGCAGTGTTATTCCCTTTCATGGTATCAAGAGAGCCGGTCTCTAACGAGATTTGATTTTCTTCTGAAAATGGCCATAATCCTTGGGTCCTCTACTCATCCGATTATCACCATCAATACTTCCACTACCATCAACAAAAAACTAACCCCATCCACCTTTCCCCAGTGGAGAGCCCAATTCGAAGCACTGTTGATTGGATACAATCTCATCGACTTTGTTACAAGCGAGCATCTATGCCCTGCCATCAATGCCGAAAATTCTGTAACTTCCAAAGCAGCGAATTCCCACTGGATTCGCCAAGATAAACTAATCCTCCATGCTCTCCTTGCCTCAACTTCCACTGCTATAACTCCCCTTCTTGCATCCTGCAAAACATCTCACCAAGCTTGGACAGCACTCACCCGTCTCTATGCGGGAAAATCTCGAACACGTGCAATGCAACTCAAAGAGGACCTCACATTGCAAACTCGCGGCAGCCGTTCAATCACTGAGTTCCTCCATGCAATTAAGATAATTGCAAATGAGCTCTCAATAATCGATCATCCTATCTCGGATGACAATTTGACCCTTTACATCCTAAATGGGTTGGGTCCAGAATTTCGGGAGATAGCCGCTCCAATTCGTGCTCGAGAAACCTCATTAAAATTTGAGGAACTTCATGACCTTCTTGTTGGCCATG